>PVKP010035118.1:5310-23692 GCA_004027715.1 Plecturocebus donacophilus | reverse complement strand
GCCTCGGAAGCCAGTCGGGAAACCGAGTTCTTCAGTCGTGCCACCCTGGTGACTCTTGAGGACTACATCTCCCGTCCTGCTTCGCGGCCCGAGCCCGTTACGGCGGCAGGAGAGCGGCGTGGCAGGATATAAGGAGGTGGAACTTTAATTATTAGAAGTCGTCACGGACTCTTTCTTTTCTTAAGAATCCTTTTTCCCCCTTTCCCCCCTTTCCATCGCCTCCCTTGTGATTCGGGGTCGCTTAGGTGACCAGATTGAGAGATGCTAGCCCTTTCCCTCCTTCATTTAGGAGAGGGCAAAAGGGAAAAAATCTTTTCTTCAAGAAGCGGGAGGCCGAGAAGCAAGAAGCAAGTAACTGACTAGAAAATAGGATGTATGCACATTGGAGAGTTGGGTAGAGGGCTGTGTAACATAAGCAAATGGTTAGCCCATGGTCGTGTTCCCCCTCACCCCCTTCCTCCTCCCTCCACCCGCCTTCATCCGCCATATGCAGTTCCCACTGACAGTGAGGTCTCACTTACCAATCAGTTTCTCCACTGGCTCTTCTGGCCTTCCCTTCAACACTGATATTCTCCAGGTTCACATCTCCAACGGCTTCACTTCTCATTCAACAGGTCCCAAACTGAAGTCATTATCTGTTCCTGCACCCACACCCCTATCCTCTGGCTACCCTTATCTCTGAATTTGGCTTTTGGTAGTCTTGGTCTACCCAGTCTCCCAAGCTAGACTTATCCATTACTTCTTCATCTCCATAACTTTCTATATCCAAATCTCAGTTCAAGACCTTATTTATAACTGTATTTAAATTGTAGGATCAACTGGGTGCAGTGGCTCACCCCTGTAATTCCACCATTTTGGGAGGTCGAAGCAGGCGGATCACTTGAAGTCAGGAGTTCAAGACCGGCCTGGCCCACATGGTGAAACCCATCTCTGCTAAAAAGAAAAATTAGCCTGGTGTGGGGCACCCACCTGTAGTCCCAGATACTTGGGAGGCTGAGGTGGGAGAGTTGCTTGAACCCAAGAGGTGGAGGTTGCAGTGAGCCAAGATCGTGCCACTGAGCTCCAGCCTGGGTGACAGAATAACACCCTGTCTCAAAAAAAAAAAAAAAAAAAAGGTTGCAGTATCATCTCAGTTGGATCTCCTTCCATCGGTCTTTTCTTCACTACAGTTCATGTTCAAAGCTGCCGACAAGGTTACGGTTCTAAGAAACATGTCTGGCTGGGTGAGGTGGCTCACGCCTGTAATCCCAGCACTTTGGGAGGCTGAGGTGGGCGGATCACCTGAGGTCAAGAGTTCAAGACCAGCCTGGCCAACATGGTGAAACCCCATCTCTAAAAAATAAATAAATAAATAAACAAGAAAAAAAGAAACATGTCTGGAAACTATGGCTAAAATTTATGGAGCCCTTACTATGTGCCAGTCTCTGTGCACATTGCTTTACAAACATTAGTTCATTTACTCCTCAATCATTTACTCCTCAATTAAACCCCATGAGGTAGGTACCACTATTATCCCCATTTTATAAATAAAGATACTAACAATGCTCAGAGACTGACTTGCCCAAGGAGGCAGAACTGGAATTATATCACTTATATGTGATCATATAATTTTTTTATTTCTCTTTTCTTTTTCTCTCTCTCTCTTTCTTTCTGTTTCTTTCTTTTTCTTTCTTTCTTTTTTTCTTTCTTTCTTCTCTCTCTCTCTCTTTCTTTCTTCTCTTTCTTTGTTTCCTTTTTTCCTTAAATTAATTGCACCTAAAGGAGACAGGGTCTTTCTTTTTTGCAACAAGGTCTTGCTCTGTCACTCAGGCTGGAATGCCGTGGCGTGATCTTGGCTCACTGCAGCCTTGACCTGCTGCACTCAAGCAATTCTTCTACCTCAGCCTTCAGAGTAGCTGGGACTACAGGCACGTGCCTCCATGCCTGGCTAATTTTTGTATTTTCTGTAGAGACAGGGTTTTGTCATGTTGCTCAGGCTGATCTGGAACTCCTGACCTCAAGTGATCCGCCTGCCTTGGCCTCCCAAAGTGCTGGGATTACAGGCATGAGCCACCACATCTGGCTATAATTTTTGTTTTTTTGATCATATAATTTCCCTGGTTAAATGTTCCTCTGATTTCCTCCATTGCCTGTGTGATAAAGTTCAAATTCCCAAGCAAGGCATGCCAGGCTCCTCAGATTCAGGCCCCTTCATGCTTTTCCTGCACACTAAGTTACAACCAGAGTTTCACACTATTTCCTGGAAATACCAGGCCGTTTTATACCGTTTCTCTGCATCCTGGGATATCATCCCTCCTATCATCCCCTCCACGTCTCTTTGTTTTGGAAGACTCCTATTCAGCCTTCCCTGTCTCCCTTAGGTGCGATTAGTTCTCCTTTTTTTCTGCATTCCTAACCACTTTGTGCAGTCTTATGTTACATAGCACAAACTATATTGTACTGTAATTATTTGTTTACTTTCCTGTCTCTCCCAATAAACTGTCAGCTTCTATTTTCTTTTTTTTTTTTGAGACAGAGTCTCACTCTGTTGCCCAGGCTGGAGTGCAATGGCACGATCTCTACTCACTGCAACCTCTGCCACCCGGGTTCAGGCGATTCTCCTGCCTCAGCCTCCCAAGTCGCTGGGATTACAGCGCCTGCCACCATGCCCAGCTAATATTTGCATTTTTGGTAGAGATGGGGTTTCGCCATGTTGGTCAGGCTGGTCTTGAACTGCTGACCTCCAGTGGTCCACCTGCCTTGGCCTCTCAAAGCGTTGGGATTACAGGTGTAAGCCACCGCACTCAGCAAATATCACTTCTTAAATGAAATATCACAAATAGACTTGGACATTTAACAACTTTTAAATAAACGTGTCCTATGGATTTTTTGCCTGTCCATGTTCCAATTGTTAGACAGCAACCTCTGAGGGGCAGGGACTGTAATTTGGCTTGTCTGCCATTTGCAATGTTGCTACTATGTTCTGTGATGATGAGGCCTTCCTCCTGTGCAGAAGGGTATCCATGCAACCCAGGATTTTTCAGCAGTGGCAGCACATTGGGCCTTCAAAGTGATATTAGCCTGATCATGGTAAAATAGCCACATTGGTTGTCTATATTCCTGCCTTCTTCTGCTCCAACATGCGTTTGCTCTCTACCTGTCACCTAAGTGTATAGAAGACCATATATTCCTATCTGAGGTCCAGACTAGAGAGATGAGACATAGTTGCTCACAATGCCTACAAACATTTCCTGCACATGCTCCTTTTTCCTTCATCTCAGCTAAGGGTGCCTGGTAAATGCTACATGAGTGGTGAATTTGGTGGAGGAGAGAGCCTGGTGGGTACTAGGTCACAAGGAGCTCTCTTCTAACTGAAACAGGTATGATGGCAGATTATGCAGAGTTACTGAGACAGGGAAATGGCAAGGTGGGGCAGGCACCCGTCCTGGCTTGAGTTATATCTTGCATCGTCTCTCTTTGTGCATTTGTTTGAATTTGTTTTCTACTAAAAATACAAATATTAGCTGGACATGGTGGTGCATGCCTGTAATCCCAGCTACTCGGGAGGCTGAGGCAGGAGAATCACTTGAACCTGGGAGGTGGAGGTTGCAGTGAGCCAAGATCATGCCATTGCACTCCAGCCTGGGTGACAGAGTGAGACTCTATCTCAAAAAAAATAAACAAATAAATAGGAGCTCACAGTTTATTGGGAGAGAAAGATAAGTAAACAAATAACTACAAATCATGTCCACCAACTCATGTTTTAAAAAATCTTTTCACAGCCTAGGCAACATAGTGAGACCCCATCACTGCAAAAATTAAAAAATTAGCTGGGCATGGTGGCATATGCCTGTAGTCCAAGCTGCTCAGGAGGCTGACATGGGAGGATTGCTTGAGCCTGGAAGGTCGCTGCTACAGTAAGCCTTGATGGTGCCACTGCACTACAGCTTGGGAGACAGAGTGAGACCCTGTCTCAAATAAATAAATAAATGAATAAACTTCCAATTCAAAGCTCAAAACTTACCTGCCCCTGGAAACTTTTCCTGACTGGTCCAACGTGGCAGGTCATTTCTCTAATTTGCATCTCCTGAACCTCTGTGAACTCAGTTTGTATTCTTTAACTTTGTGCTTCTGCTTACATGGCTTTTCATTTCATGAGGGCATATTGTCTCCCCAACTCTCTACCATCAATCAACACATGTTTGTGGAGTCTTTACTGTTGAGAGTATACCTTGAAATCCTGGACAGATAAAAATGACTACAAGTCATAGGACCAGATAATTTAGGAGGACAAACTAAAGGATTGGTGGGACGGTAAAAACACCACCATGACTTAAAGCATGCAGATGGAGAGGTCAGGGTTGTTCAGCTGTGAAAATGTTACAAAATAACATTAGTCAAGAGACAGAATTAGAAAGATGGTCTTGGAAAATAAAAAGACATTGGGCAGAAAAGAAGATTAATAGGAGGCCCCCAGAAACCACTGTAGCTGTAAGCTACAAACAGATACGGCAAGATTTAGAGGACACAGGCTTCCCTCCCAGTTGAAACCCCAGAGTTTATTTTCCTCAAATGGCCCATCATTCACCATTTGTTTTTTTCCTCTTCAAGGTCATAGGAGTTTGGCTCTCTTGTGTCTTTCACTGCCACCACCCACTCTTCTACTTGATGAAACTCCCCCGCCACGAGCCTTTTGCCAAACCAGCTCTATTAATTTGAATTGAGGCTGACATTTCCCCACTTCTTTCATACTCTACCCAGCTCTGAAAAAACTCACAATTCCCACGTAGAGATTTTATAGGATTTTTGCTAATAAGCACATGGAAAGATGCAGGGATTAACAAAAATAACAATGAAAAAATTCAAGGACTCTCAGAAGGCACCTCCTCTATTCATCCCTGATCTTCACAGATGTGTATAGATTGTCCGTATATTTGCTTGTCCCCTTCCCTAAGTCTTTTCTTATGTGTTTCTGTGAATGATTGCTAGTCTTTGTATTTTTTTTTCTTTTTTTTGAGACAGAGTCTTACTCTATTGCCATGCTGGAATGCAGTGGCGTGATCTTGGCTCACTGCAACTTCTGTCTCCCAGGCTCAAGTGATCCTCCCATCTCAGCCTCTCAAGTAGCTGGGACCACAGGTGTACACCACAATGCCTGGCTAATTTTTTGTATTTTTTGGTAGAGACAGGGTTTTGCCATTTTGCCCAGGCTGGTTTTGAACTACTGAGCTCAGGCAATCCACCTGCCTTGGCCTCCCAAAGTGCTGGGATTACAGGTGTGAGCCACTGTGCCCAGCCTAGTCCTTGTTTTAGAAGCCACCTCCCAACCCTGTCTCTTATTGTTTTAAAAAAATCTTTTCACAGCATAGGCAACATAGTGAGACCCTATCACTACAAAAAATAAAACATTAGCTGGGCATGGTGGCATATGCCTGTAGTCCCAGATACTCAGGAGGCTGACATGGGAGGATTGCTTGAGCCTGGAAGGTCGATGCTACAGTGAGCCATGATGGTGCCACTGCACTCCAGTCTGGGAGACAGAGTGAGACCTTGTCTCAAATAAATAAATGAATAAAAGTCTTTTCAATTAATGACTATTTTTTTTTTTTTTTTTGAGACAGAGTCTCCCTCTGTCCTCCTGGCTGGAGTGCAGTGGTGCAATCTTGGCTCACTGCAACCTCTGCCTCCTGAGTTCAAGTGATTATCCTGCGTCAGCCTCCTCAGTAGCTGGGACTGCAGATGCATGCCATCATGCTCGGCTAATTTTTATATATTTTATAGAGACCAAAATGGTTTCACCATTTTGCCCAGGCTAGTCTCAAACTCCTGAGCTCAAGCGATCTGTCCGTATCAGCCTCCCAAAGTTCTGGGATTACAGGTGTGAGCCACCGTACCCGGCCAGTGAACATTTCTTAAGGGTCTACTATTTTCCAGACATCAGGGTCAGTACTTGCTCTTAAAAGTGCACCTGAGAGTGAAGTACTCAGATTTTAGCCCCGAATAGATTTTTTAAAAAATGTTTTTTGAGACGGAGTCTCCCTCTGTAGCTCAGGCTGGAGTGCAATGGTGGGATCTTGGCCCACTGCAACCTCTGCCTCCCGGGTTCAAGCAGTTCTCCTGCCACAGCCTTCCGAGTAGCTGGGATTACAGGCACCCGCCACCATGCCCAGCTAATTTTTGTATTTTTAGTAGAGACGGGGTTTCACCATGTTAGCCAGACTGGTCTCGAACCCCTGACCTCAGGTAATCTGCCCGCCTTGGCCTCCTAAAGTGCTGGGATTATAGGCATGAGCCACTGCACCCAACCCCACATGGGCTTGAGTTGGCACCACTTTTTTGGACCATAGAAGTAAGTCTGGTGCAGTGAAAAGAGCACTAGATTGAGTCGGGAGATCTGAGTCCTTGTCATAGTTCTGTCATTAACTAGTTGAATAATGATACTAATTATACTAATATTAATAAGTAACATTTATTGGGTTTTTATAATGTGTTAGGTACTATGCTGAGTGCTTTACATGGATTATCTGATTCAGTCTCACAACCAATGTATAAACTCAATGCTATTACTGTTTTCATTTCACAGGGGAAAATGAGATTTAGGGTAAGGAGACATGCTTAAGGTCCAGAATTCCTAAGTGGTAGAGCACAGGTACAAATCCAGGCAGTCTGACTCCAGAGCCTATACGAGTCAATTTCACTCTTCTGGCTTTGGTTTACTCATCTGTAAAATGAGAATGATATATGAGAAGGTCTCTAAAGTCTCTTTGAACTCTAAAATCCTGTTTCCTGTGCTCCAATTTGGGTTCAAGACCCCAGGTTGCCCTTTATGTCTTAGGCCGCCCTGAGCTTACACTTCACACTCAGCCCCCTGCATAAATAACATCCACAATGCTTCATCCTTCAGGTTTTGTTTTTGTTTTTGTTTTGTTTTGTTTTGAGACAGAGTCTCGCTCAGCCTGAAAAAAATAAAACAGTCTTACTGGCATGATATTTACCAGAGTTATTTAGCGAAGAGTTTTTTTTAACCAGAGATATTTGCCAGAGGATTTTCAATACACAAAACATGCATATATATATATATATATATATAAAATGTCTATGTGTATATATATTGAGATAGGTCTCATTCTGTTGCCAGGCTGGAGTGCAGTGGCACGATCGTGGCTCACTGTAACCTCTACCTAAGAGGTTCAAGTGATTCTCATGCCTCAGCCTCCCAAATAGCTGGGATTACAGGCTCACATCACCACATCTGGCTAATTTTTGTATTTTTGGTAGAGATGGGTTTCGCCATGTTGGCTAGGCTGGTTTCGAACTCCCGACCTCAAACAATCCGCCCGCCTCTGCCTCCCAAGTTGCTGGGATTACAGGCATGAGCCACGGGGCCGGGTCAACATGCTTATATTTTAAGTTACCTGAAAAGAGCAGATGTGATATTTTATATACTATCCGCAGATGTGATACTTTATATACTATATGTTCATAATTTTGTTTAGTAAGGTACATTGAGAAAAGATGAAGAAATGCCAAAAAGTGTTAACAGTGGATATCTCTTTTCCTTTTCCTTTCTTATGTTTTCCTGATTTATGATGATTGTGTATACTTTTTATTTTTCATTTTTTATTTTTTGAAATGAAGTCTCACTCTGTAGCCCAGGCTGGAGTGCAGTGGTGTGATCTCGGCTCACTGCAACCTCTGCCTCCCTGGTCCCGATTTAAGCAAGTCTCCTGCCTCAGCCTCCCAAGTAGCTGGGATTACAGGCATAGGCCACGATGCCCAGCTAATTTTTGTATTTTTTTTTCTTTTTTAGTAGAGACAGGGTGTCACCATGTTGGCCAGTCTGGTCTTGAACTCCTGACCTCATGATTCGCCTACCTCGACCTCCCAAAGTGCTTGGGATTACAGGCGTGAGCCACGGTGCCTGGCCGATTGTGTATAACTTTTAAACTGAGAGAAATGCTTTATATTTTGCCTCTTTCTACAAGGGATTTGAAGCACCTTATCAAAAGAATACAAATGTCATAAGACTATAGAAATAGAACATAGAAATAGAAAATTATTTCTTCCTCTTCCTTTCTCTAAAGGAAGAGGAAGCTCATGTGTGATGACTGAAAACTAAATTCACCTCTTTGGGTAGTCAGTGGGTGGAGAAAGGGGGAAGCACAGTCAGTTATACAATTTTTATTATCAGAAAGAAAGAAGCATAGCAATTCCTCAAGAGAGACAGAGATTTTCCTGTCACTAAATTCTTTTTCCCCCAATCGAAAAGACAGGATTATAGTAAACAAAACATTTTGAAAAAACAAAACACTTATAATCCCATTGCCCTCGTACAACTTTCATCATTGCCTATCCGCTTTTAGTCCTTATCCACAGATACATATAATTTCACATGGCTGCAATTAGAGTCTGTATACCATTTTGTGTTCTGCTTTTTTTCAGTGAACATATCATAAACCAGTTTTCATATTTAGTTTTCCATAGTTATAATTTTTAACAGCTACATAATGGTCTATTGCTGGCACTGAATTCCATAAGAAATTTCTCATGTAGGACTAACATAAGGGACAATGTCCTCAGTAATGGTTTTATAATGCACACAGAAGAGATTTTCACATTACTTTCTTGAAACTACCCTGGCTAAAAGCCAAGGACGTAGCATTGAGGCACTTCTGCGGGGCTGAGCTCAGATGGGTCAGGCATGTAACCTTCTGGGGCTCCAACTTGATCTGAGGACACAACGTAAAATGCCACGTAAAGGAGTAAATGGATAGAATGCCCCTTACAATATATTCCATAAATGTCTCTTCTTATAGCCAGGCTTTTGACACGATCTCAGAGGCAGAGTATTATTCTCTGATGAAGGTCAGAAGTATTGGTATGCTCTGTTGTTGACTGAGGCAGGATCCATATGTTTTGGAAGCCAGATAAACAGGTGGACGGGTGACAGTGTTACCATTCTGGCTTGAAAGTTGAGAAGCCTGGAAAGTGTTGTTGTCTGCATAGAAGTTTACCTCATATTTTCATGGAGGTAGGGTGCAGGTGAAGTCAGATTTTTCTTAGGAAGCAGCTTTTGGATCTGAGTTCTGTACCACAAAGGAGGGATTTTTGATATGAACAATTTTCAAAGCCCATTGTCAGTGAGGTGGCATGGGCATAAGAAGAGAGTCTCAAAATATTCCAATGGAACCTTGGGTTTTAGGAATTATAGGGTCCCGGTGTGCCTTCCAGAATGAATTAGCTGCAGAATGGGGTTTTATATCGACCAATTGAATTTTGGAGGCTGTCACTAAGGACAATTAAAACTTTTTGCATCAATGATATCAAGCTGTTATTTCTGGCACTAATTATATAGCAGAGCCTATTGCTTCTTAAGAACTATACCTAATATACAATAATAAAACTATGTCAGCAACATAAAACCAGCTTCACTTTTATTTTAAGGATTTATTTTTTTTAAGAGAGTCTCACTATATTGCCCAGGCTGGTCTCAAACGCCCAGGCTAAAGTGATCCTTCCACTTCAGCCTCCCAAAGTGTTGGGATTATAGGCGTAAGCCAGTGTGCCTGGACCTATTTTAAGATTTTTAGTATATAAACATTACAACCACATAACACACAAAAAACTTCTTTAAAATAGAGAAAAAGAAGAAAATAATTAGCCGCAATCCCATCATCCTGACACAACTATCAAAGGGTTTTGTGTGGATGGATAGAATGTCCCTTACAATATATTCCATAAATATCTCTTCTCATACCCAGGCTTTTGACACGACCTCAGAAGCAGAGTACATTTATTCTCTGATGAAGGTTAGAAGTATTGGTATGCTCCTGAGTCTCCTTATTTTTTCACCACCATATTTTACATATTTATATTCATATAATATATATATACACATTTATGTCCTGTTTTAATAATTATAATTGCACATGTAATACATAAGTATATTTTCCTTTAAAAATTTGGAACATTAAAGAAAAAGCTAAAAGTCCCTTTGGACCCTTATCCTACACACCTTCCCCCCTCCCTGAAATAACTACTGTCATGAGTTTGATATGCATTCTTCCCATTCTTTAAAAAAATAGCCAGCATGGTGGCTCACACCTGTAATCCCAGCACTTTAGGCAGTTGAGGCAGGAGGATCCCTTGAAGGCAGGAGTTTGAGACTGAGACCAACCTGTGCAACATCTCAAGACCCTGTCTCTACAAAAAGTTTAAAAATTAGCCAGGTGCAGAGGCATATGCCTGTGCCACCTACTTGGGAGGCTGAGGCAGGAGGATCCCTTGAGCTCAGGTGCTCAAGGCTGCAGTGAGCTATGATCGTACCACTGTACCACTGTACTCTGGCCTGGGTGACAGAGTGAGACTCTCTCTCTCTCTCTCTCGACAGATTCTCACTCTTATCGCCCAGATTGGAATACAGTGGTATGATCACAGCTCACTGCATCCTTGAACACCTGAGCTCAAGGGATCCTTCGCCTTCTGGGTTCAAGTGATTCTTGTGCCTCAGCCTCCCAAGTAGCTGGGATTACAGGTGCGCACCACCACACCCAGCTAATATTTGTATTTTTTTTTCAGTAGAGATGGAGTTTCACCACTTTGGCCAGGCTGGTCTCGAAATCCTGGCTTCTAGTGATCCACCTACGTTGGCCTCCCTAAGTGCTGGGATTGCAGGTGTGAACCACCGCACTGGGCCGAGACCGTCTCAAAACAACAACAACAACAACGCTTGCATGGGAAATACATAGTATTGTTTTGTGTTTGTTTTCTGTGCGTAAATGATTACATTTGGCAACTTGGATTTTTCACACAGAAATGTTTTTGAGGTCTATTGTTATTGACACATCTAGTTCATTCCCTTTAACTGCTGTATTGTAATCCATTTAGTGAATAGGACACATTTGATTTAGCCATTCCCTAAAGAATTCTCATCTTTGGCCGGGTTCAATGGCTCATATCTGTAGTCTCAGCATTTTGGGAGGCTGAGGTGGGCAGACTGCTTAAGCTCAGGAGTTCAAGACCAACCTGGCAACATGGAGAAACCCTATCTCTACTAAAAATACAAAAATTGGCCAGTGCAGTGGCTTACCCCTTTAATCCCAGCACTTTGGGAGGCCGAGATGGGCAGATCACTTGAGGTCAGGAGTTTGAGACCAGCCTGGCCAACATGGTGAAACCCCGTCTCTACTAAAAATATAAAAATTAGCTGGACATGGTGGCTCATGCCTGTAGTCCTAGCTACCCGGGAGGCTGAGGTGGGAGAATCACTTGAACCCAGAGGTTGCAGTGAGCCCAGATTGCGTGCCATTGCACTCCAGCCTGGGTGACAAAGGGAGACTCCACCCCACCCCTCCAAAAAAGAATTATTATCTTTAAAAAAAATTGTGGCAAGAGAAAGAGTGCTAATAAGTCTGCTAAACTGGCTCAATTTCCCTGGTGTCACTCTGAGCACACCAGTGCAAAGAGACAACCTGAAGTAAGATAAAATAAGTCACTTTGCATCTCTGCATACAGGTGCAGAGATGACCGGTCCCTAGATTACCATACTGTGAGTCTAGATTCACAGTGCTGTTAAGTTGAACTTTCTGTGATGATGGAACTGTTCTATATCTACACCGTCTCGAAAGTAGCCACTAGCCCCATGTGGCTATTGAAATATGGACAATGGAACTGAGATTTAGTTTTTAACTTAAATTTGGTCACTTGCACCTAATGGCTATCAAATTGGATGGTGCAGTAATCTAGCAAATGGTCATTAAAACCACAATTTTTTTCTTTTAATATTACAAGTCACGTCATCAGAAGCTCCAAGACAATTGAGTCCGCTCTCTAAAGGTCAAGTGGTGATGCTGAGATCTTGTCTTGGCCCTCTTACAGGCTTTTCTTTTAAGGTTAAGTCTCCTTGTTCCTGGCCTCAAGATGGGTTAAAAGGTTCATTATCATACAGAAAAGACAAGGTTGCTAAAATGTCTGTCTTTCTGGGAAATAACTATCCTCAAACCATGTAGAAATTAGTTTCTAATTCCAACACCCTCACTTGACATTTAATAAACTAAAATCCCTCATCAATCATCCCACTAGCCCACTAAGAGCTTCAAGGATGACAGCAGTATTATACAAAATCAATAGAAGAGTATAAACATCTTACAAAAATGGTCTTGACTAAGAGCCAGTATTGTTCAGTTAGTTGAGTTATGTCTAATAAATGGGGTTTAGACTCAGAGAGAACTGATCTACTTTCTTGTTTTTCATAAATGCCTGTGGAGCGCTCTGAATCCCCATGTAGATCTCCTTTATCACCCAGAAGGTTCCTGACTGCCCCATATAGCCTGCTAAATCTATAGCTCACATAGATAGGCACGTGGTTATGCAATTTGCTCCTAGAGCAGGCTCCAAAATGTCCAGGTCTAGTGTCCAGTTGATCTTCCCTGGCAGTATCAGGCGGATATGACAGCACATGTGAGCTGAAAGGAGGAATAGTAAGAGGCTCAAAGGCACAAATACATACATTCTAAATACAGACAATGGTAAAATAACATGAAAAACATGCTAGCTATGCCTGTTATAAAAATCCATTACTTGGCCAGGTGCGTTGACTCACGCCTGTAATCTCAGCACTTTGGGAGGCTGAGGTGGGTGGATCACCTGAGCTCGGGAGTTTGACAGCAGCCTGACCAACATGGAGAAGCCCCATCTCTACTAAAAACATACAAAATTAGCCGGGCATGGTGGCACGTCTGTAATCCCAGCTACTCGGGAGGCTGAGGCAGGAGAATCACTTGAACACGAGAGTCGGAGGTTGCGGTGAGCCGAGACCGCGCCATTGCACTCCAGCCTGGGCAACAAGAGCGAAACTCCGTTTCAAAAAACAAAAAAAATTCTATTACTAGCTCCTTTTTTTCTTATGGGCCCCGATGTATAAAAGTATACCTATCCTCTGGTCTTTCCCTCCCCCTCCCATTTCCTTTTCTTTTATGTTTACTTTCTCTGATCTCTTTGCTTAGTCTCTTTCTCCTTCTGCCTCTGGTAATTTCCACTGCTGATCCCCTTTCTTCTTTTTCTGGGGCCAGTCTTTTAGCATCCTTCAACAAGGTCGTGGACTCAGTTAATCTATAAATGATATCAGGCCATTAAGATATGAGTTAAGAGAAAGGAGGCTTAAACGCCATCCTGTTTTTGTTGTTGTTGTTGTTGTTGTTGCTTTTTTGTTGTTGTTGTTGTTTTGAGATGGAGTCTCTGTCGCCCAGGCTGGAGTCCAGTGGCGCGATCTCAGCTCACTGCAACCACTGCTTCCTGAGTTCAAGTGATTCTCCTGCCTCAGGCTTTTGAGTAGCTGGAACCACAAGTGTGTGTCACCATGCCCAGCCAATTTTTCGTATTTTTAGTAGAGATGGGGTTGCACTGTGTTACCCAGGATGGTCTCACTCTCCTGATCTCATGATCCGCCCACCTTGACCTCCCAAAGTGCTGGGATTACAGGCGTGAGCCACCACGCCTGGCCAAACACCGTCCTGTTTTACTTGTGCTTGTGGTTTGGTGTACTCAGAGACTTCTTCCTACCCTGAGACTTTCTATCTTTAACTTTTAAAAAAGAAAGCCTCCCACTATAGGAGCAATACATATTTATTAAAGAAAAATGGTAAAGTACAGAAAAAAATTTACAAAGTACTCATAGTCTCATCACTCAATGAAAATCACAGCTAATATTTTGGTATATTTCTTTCCAGTATTATTTTTTCCTACATGGATTTTAAAAAATTGTAATCAAATTGTACATACAATTTTGTATTCTTGTTTTTTTCCTCAACATATAAGCATGTATTCAAATGATTACACAGGTTCATAAGTATAATTTTCGTACCCTTATAATATTCTATCAGTTGGATATAGCATCGGTTAATCATTTCTGAATTTTTAGCCATTTATCTTTCTTCTTTTTGAAAAAACAGACATGGGGCCTCACTCTGTTGCTCAGGCTGGCCTTGAACTTCTGGCCTCAAGCAGTCCTCCCACCTTGGCCTCCCAGAGTGCTGAGATTACAGGTGGTGAGCCACCACACCCAGCCCATTTATCTTGAAGTGGTATTAAAATGAGGATTTGTACAAGCGTTAATTATCAAGGATCTACGTTAAGCACATATAGATTGTCCCAAAACAGTAATTGCTTATGTAATCACTGGAAAATTATAGTTCAATGAAAGCAGCAGGTTTTCAGTGAATGGTAGCTTTCTCCATAAAGTTTAAGAGTAGTGAATTTTGTTTTTTTTATTTTTTGTTCTAATTTTTTTTTTTTTTTTTTTTTTTGAGATGGAATGTCAATCTGTCGCCCAGATTGGAGTGCAGTGGTGCAGTTTTGGCTCACCGCAACTTCCACCTCCCGGGTTTAAGCGATTCTTCTGCCTCAGCCTCCCCAGTAGCTGGGACTACAGGCATGCACCAGCACACCCGGCTAATTTTTTTTTTTTTGTACTTTTAGTAGAGATGGGGTTTCACCATATTTGTC
The DNA here is from genome assembly GCA_004027715.1 of Plecturocebus donacophilus. Taxonomy (NCBI): domain Eukaryota; kingdom Metazoa; phylum Chordata; class Mammalia; order Primates; family Pitheciidae; genus Plecturocebus; species Plecturocebus donacophilus. The sequence goes on along the minus strand of PVKP010035118.1, from coordinate 9,211 downwards.
AGTCTCGGCTTGAACTCCTGACCTCAAATGATCTGCCTGCCTCAGCCTCCCAAAGTGCTGAGATTACAGCCTTGAGCCATTGTGTCTGGCATGTTTTAAATTTTAAAAAATGAGATGGGGTCTCAATATATTGACCAGGCTAATCTTGAACTCCTGACGTCAAGCAATCCTCCCACCTCAGCCTCCCAAAGTGCTGGGATTACATTACAGGGCGAATCACCACATCTGGCCAAGAGTAGTGAATTTTATAGTAGTGTCAGGACCTTCTTCTCTATTATGGTATCCTGGTGTAGTAGAAAGAAAAAAAAATATTTTGGAATCAAACATTTTTTCCTTTAGTCAATAATTATTGATTGAGCATCTATTATGTGCCAGGGACTATAAGTACACTAATAAGAAACACTAGGCCGGGCACAGTGGCTCATGCCTGTAATCCCAGCACTTTAGGAGATTGAGGCAGGCAGACTGCTTGAGTCCAGGAGTTCAAGACAAGCCTGGGCAACATAGAGAAACACCGTCTCTACCAAAAATACAAAAATTAGCCGGGCATGGTGGTGTGCACCTGTAGTCCCAGCTACTTGAGAGGCTGAGGTGGGTAGATTGCTTGAATTCAGGAGGCAAAGGTTGCAGTGAGCCAAGATCGTGCCACTGCACTCCAGCCCGGGCTACAGAGTGAGACTCCAGCTAATAAAACAAAAACAGAACCCAAGTGGTTCCCCTCATGGAGCATATAGTTTAGTGGAGTTCATAGGCAATCAAACAAGCAATCACATATAGTATAATAAGGGCTAAGATGGGGAAATATGGGGGGCTATATGTGTATGAAAGAAGAGATCTAATTTGAACTTGTGGTATCAGGAAGGCTTCCTGGAGAAAGTGGCATGTGAGCTTAGATGTGAAGGATGAGTAGGAGTTAGCAAGCTAAAGATACAGAGGGGACTGGGGAACAGACTATGTGTTCCAGACAGAGGGAATAGCAAGTATAAGGTTTTATAAGTACGTGAGAGACTCTCTTTTATCTGAAGATGCCATTATTTTGCCTTCATTCTTTTTTTTTGAGATGGACTTTAGCTCTTGTTGCCTAGGCTGGAGTGCAATGGTGTGATCTTGGCTCACTGCAACCTCCACCTCCTGGGTTCAAGCAGTTCTCCTGCCTCAGCCTCCCATGTAGCTGGGACTACAGGCATGTGCCACCGTGGGTGACTAATTTTTCTATTTTTAGCAGAGACGGGGTTTTTCCATGTTGGTCAGGCTGGTCTTGAACTCCTGGCCTCAGGTGATCCTTCCACCTCAGCCTCCCAAAGTCCTGGGATTACATGCTTGAGCTACCACACCCAGCCTCCTTCACACATATATTAGACCTCTGATATTGTCTGAGAAACTCTATTCATTTTTTTTCAATCTTCTCTCTCTCGAGATTGAATAATTTTTATTATGATATCTTCAAGTTCACTGACTCCTCTGTTATGTTTCATTCTGCTATTAAGTCCATACACTTAAATTTTAATTTCAGATATTGTATTTTTTTAGTTACGGAATTTCCATTTAGTTCTTTTCTATATTTTCCATTTCTCTGCTGAGGTTTCCTATTTTTTTCATTTGTTACCATGGTATTTTTCTCTCCTCATTAAGCAATATCATCTTTGAATTGTCCTTTTCCTTTAAAATGAGTCACATTTTCCTAATTCTTCACATATAATTGTCCCTTGGTATTCATGGGGGATTGATTCCAGGAACCCTCTTATGGATACCAAATCTGAGGATACTCAAGTCCATTATATAAAATGGTGTGGTTTCTGCATATGATCTACACATATCCTCTCATGTATTATATTTACTTATTTATTTATTGAGCTGTAGTCTCGCTCTGTTGCCTAGGCTGGAGTGCAGTGGCACAAACTTGGCTCAATGCAACCTCCACCTCCCAGGTTCAAGCGATTCTCCTGCCTCAGCCTCTTAAGTAGCTGGGATTACAGGTGCGTGCCACCACACCTAGCTAATTTTATACATATATATTTTTGGTAGAGATGGGGTTTCACCATGTTGGACAGGCTGGTCTCACACTCTCCTGACCTCAGGTAATCCACCTGCCTTGGCCACCCAAAATGCTGGGATCACAGGTGTGAGCCATCACACCCAGCCTCCTCATATACATATATTTGAGACGGAGTTTCACTCTTGTTGCCCAGGCTGGAGTGCAATGGCACAATCTCAGCTCACTGCAACCTCCGCCTCTCAGGCTCAAGCAATTCTCCTGCCTCGGCCTCCCGAGTAGCTGGGGTTACAGGCATTTGCTACTACACCTGGCTAATTTTTTTGTATTTTTAGTAGAGATGGGGTTTCACCATGTTGGCCAGGCTGGTTTCGAACTCCTGACCTCAGGTGATCCACCCATCTCGGCCTCCCAAAGTGCTGGGATTACAGACGTGAACCACCATGCCCAGCCTCCTCTCATATATTTAAAATCATCTTTAGATTACTTATAATACCCAATACAATGTAAATACTATATAGTTTTTATACTTTATTTTTTATTTTTATTATGTGTTTGTTGGTGTATTGCAATTTTTGTTGTTGTTTTTTAATTTTTTTTGAGATGGAGTCTCACTCTGTCGCCCAGGCTGGAGTACAGTGGTATGATATCAGCTCACTGCAACCTCTGCCTCCCAGGTTCAAGCATTTCTCCTGCCTCAGCCTTCCAAGTAGCTGGGGACTATAGGCACGCGCCACTATGCCTTGCTAATTTTTGTAGTTTTTGGTGGAAACAGGTTTTCTCCATGTTGCCCAGGCTGGTCTCAAACTCCTGATGTCAAGTGATCTGCCTACCTCAGCCTCCCAGAGTGCTGGGATTACAGGTGTGAGCCACTGCACCCAGCCTGTTTTTTGAATATTTTTGATCTGTAGTTGGTTGAATCCACAGATGCAGAACCCATGAATATGGAGGACTGATGGTATTGAGTAATTTTAGAGGGGTTCCTGGACATTGTGTGTGTTATGTTGTGGTGATTCTTGATTCTGTTACATTCTCTGATAGGGTAGATGTATTTCTTTTAGCAGGCAATTAACTTGTTTAGATTCAAACTGTACTTTGCCTTGCCTGTGGCAAGTGAGAGTTCAAATCTCATTTCCATTCTTTTAGTTCTAGATGGCTCTATGCATGCAAGGTTCAGAATACGCCTTAGGGAAGAATTTATACAGATAATTTAGGGCTCCTTTTCTCAGAATCTCTCCTTTCTTAGCTATTTCCTCACTTTCCAGAGACTGTGGTCGTCCCAGGCTCTGTCTTCTGGTTCTTCAGGCTAGAAAGATAAGGATTTCCTAATGGACTTTCAGTGATGTGGCTGGTGATTGCAGCCTGACCTCAGGCTGAGGCCATAAAAAATGGGAAACTCATCCCATGCTGATCTCTTCTTCCAACTTCCAATTGCCCTCTGAAACCTGCCTGCTTTTGTTCACTCTGTGGAGTCTTCAAATTTGTGTGTGTGTGCACGTGTGTGTGTATCTGTCTGTGCGTGTGTATTTTGTCGAGAGCTTACAGATATTATCTATTGAGAATTTACTTCATCATACTGAGAATGGAAACTGTGAGAGATTCTTAGATGAGCTTACTTCATATTTTAGGGGTAAAATCATAGACCTCAACTTCTTTCTTTTTCACCTTAATATTTCTGCATATCATCACCCATATTCTCCTCTTGCTTCAGAGAAAAAGGCCAACTTGTTCTCAGGACCTACCGTTCACCAATCCATTCATTCATTTACTCAACAAGTATGTATTAAACCAGGCGCTCTGCTAGGTGTTAGGGGTAACAAGAGTAAGCAAAAATAGACCCTGCTTCACTGAAACTGCTCTCTTTTAGGTCATCAAAAGTCTGGCTTCTTTTATTTTTATTTTTTTTTT
>PVKP010035117.1:0-23598 GCA_004027715.1 Plecturocebus donacophilus | reverse complement strand
TCCTCAGCAATTGCATAGCATTTCACAGGTTTAAATAAAATATTGGTTGGCTGCTTATTTGTTATTTTCATCCCCTATTCCTTCCTGTCTCCATTGTTAAACACAATTATTGGCATAAAAGAGGTTTTTAATACCCATTTTTAGACTGCATTCTAGCCTGGGCAATAAAACAAGAATCCCATTCTCTCTCCCTCTTTCTCTTCCTCTTTCTCTCTTTCATTCTTTTTTTTCTTTCTTTTGCTGTTTCTTTCTCCTTCTTAAAAAAAAAAAAAAAACTAATATAACTCATGTCTTCACAAGTATTTAATTTTGATGAGTTTCCCTTGATTAGAACCAATTAGTGAAATTCTAATTTGCAAAGGCAATGAATAATAAGCATTTTTCCTAATTCTTGTTTGCAAATCCTTCTAAAAATTAGGGTAGATATAATACATATATGTATTTATTCATAATGACTAAACAGGGACAGATGCCTTTAGGCAAGCCGTTACCTTTCGGAAATGAAAATCTCGTTAGACGCAAGGTAGAGCTCCTCAAGGCCTGGGCACCCCGCGGCACACCGCAGCACCTGGAAGAGAAGCGAGGTTCAGGGTCCAGTGGCCTCGGCTGGTTGTCTCTTCCCGGGTGTTCACAGGAACCACCAGGACGATTCAGCTCGGTTACCGTTTCAGCAAAAAAGTGCCTCCTAGACAGTTCCTAAGACTACATTTCAGGCCTGGAATGGTGGAGGAGGGGTGGTAAGTGAAACGGGAAAGGGTGCATTTTAATGCTGTGGGAGCACATACTGCGGGCACTCTGAGGCCTTGGAGGTAGATGTTAATGCACGGTTTAGGTAACGCAGCTACGAGGTGGCACGGGAGATGCTAACTGCACATATTATTATCACATATTTTTTGTCTTTTTTTTTTTTTTGAGACGGAGTTTCACTCTTGTCGCCCAGGCTGGAGTGCAATGGCGCGATCTCGGCTCACTACAACCTCCGCTGCCCAGGTTCAAGCTATTCTCCTACCTCAGCCTCCCAAGTAGCTGGGATTACAGGCACCGACCACCACACCCAGCTAATTTTTCGTATTTCTAGTAGAGACAGGGTTTCTCCATGTTGGCCACGCTGGTCTCGAACTCCTGACCTCAGGTGATCCACCCGCCTCGGCCTCCAAAAGTGCTTGGATTACAGGCGTGAGCCACCGCGCCTGGCCAACTGCACGTATTATTATTTGATAGAATTTGCTTAACCAAAAGAAGTAAATTGATGTTAAATACCTTCCTTCAATTCTAAATGCCAGTCTGGGTTTGTAAAGGATATGCTAATCAGACAAAATTTCTTAACAATTATTTCTTCTTTTTATTATTTAATTATACATTTTTTTAAGTTTTCATTATATATTTATGACAAATATTCCATATCCATGATTCTCTCCAGTCAAAAGCTCTTTGAGGCTGGGCACAGTGGCTCATGCCTATAATCCCAGCACTTTGGGAGGCTGAGGTGGGTGGATCACTTGAGGTCAAGATCATGCCACTGCACTCCAGCCTGGGCAAGAGTGAGACTCTGTCTCAAAAAAAAAAAAAAAGTAGTTATTTGAGATGATGTCCTTGGCTGTGCCTAATCAAAGAATGGAATCATCTGACTCAACCATCCTGCACACAGTCCTGCAGATAGCACAGGTTTTAAACTGGATGTTAAACCTGCTCATGACCTTGTTGGCCTTGGCCACGTTCATCACGTGGATGCGTGGTCCTTGCCACTGACGACACAGTTGCTGGTGGAGCATTTTTGCAGCATGTGCAGGTCCACGAATGTGCTGGCGTCTTTCTGCACATCGAGGCTGTGCCTGCTGCTGCCACACTGCACATGGGCCTTTTTTTTTAATTATATATATAATTACACATATAAAAATATATAATAGCCCAGGTACAGTGGCTCACGCCTGTAATCCCAGCACTTTGGGAGGCCGAGACAGGCAGATTACCAGGTCAGGAGTTCAAGACCAGACTGGCCAACATAGTGAAATACCATCTCTACTAAAAATAAAAACATTAGGCCAGGCGCAGTGGCTTACACCTGTAATCCCAGCACTTTGGGAGGACACGGTGGGTGGATCATGAGGTCAAGAGTTCAAGGGCAGCTTGGCCAAGATGGTGAAACCCCATCTCTACTAAAAATATAAAAATTAGCCTGGTGGTGGCGGGCATCTGCAATCCCAGCTACTCGGAAGCTAAGGCAGAGAACTGCTTGAACCCAGGAGGTGGAGGCTGCAGTGAGCCAAGATTGCACCACTGCACTCCAGCCTGGGCGACAGAGTGAGACTCTGTTTCAAAAAGAAAAATACAAACATTAGCCAGGCATGGTGGCACACACCTGTAGTTCTAGCTACTCGGGAGGCTGAGGCAGGAGAATCACTTGAGCTCGGGAGGCAGAGGTTGTGGTAGGCCAAGATCGCACCACTGCACTCCAGCCTGGACAAGAGAGCAAGACTCCATCTCAAAAATATATACACCTATAATAATAATAATAATAATATATAATATTTTATATACATATGGCATCTGCAGGATCTCTCTCTGTTGCCTAGGCACCAGAACAAGTCAAAATGAGCAGAGAGAGGACATGGATGCCTAGATGGAGAACTTAACTACAATGCTCTTTTAAAAGGCAGTTTAAAGAATTCTGTTGGCCGGGCACAGTGGCTCATGCCTGTAATCCCAGCACTTTGGGAGGCTGAGGCAGGCGGATCACGAGGTCAGGGGATCGAGACCATCCTGGCTAACACAGTGAAACACCATCTCTACTAAAAATACAAAAAAATTAGCCGGCCGTGGTGGCATGTACCTGTGGTCCCAGCTACTCGGGAGGCTGAGGCAGGAGAATCACTTGAACCCAGGAGGCAGAGGTTGTAGTGAGCTGAGCTCGCGCCACTGCACTCCAGCCTGGGTGACAGAGCGAGACTCCGTCTCAAAAAAAAAAAAAAAAAAGAATTGTTATCTATTAATAGATATTAGATGATTAATATGAAGACAGAGTTGTACGTCAATTCTTTATTGAACCAAACTTTTTTTTTTTTTTTTTGGAGATGGGAGTCTTGCTCTGTCACCCAGGCTGGAGTGCGGTGACACCAACTCAGCTCACTGCAACCTCTACCTCCCGAGTTCAAGCAATTCTGTCTCAGCCTCCCGAGTAGTTGGGATTATAAGCGCATGCCTGGCTAATTTTCATATTTTAGTAGAGACACGTTTCACTATGTTGGTCAGGCTGATCTCAAAGTCCTGACCTCAGGTGATCCGCCTGCCTCAGCCTCACAAAGTGCTGGGATTACAGGCGTGAGCCACCACGCCCAACCTTAAACCAAACTTTTTCTTTTTCTTTTTCAGACACGGTCTCACTCTTGTTGCCCACGCTCCCTGCAACCTCTGCCTCCCGGGTTCAAGCGACTCTCCTGCCTCAGCCACCCAAGTAGCTAGGATTACAGGCACGTGCCACCACGCCCAAAGTTTTTGTATCTTAAGTAGAGATGGGGTTTCACCATGTTGGCCAAGCTGGTCTCAAACTCCTGACATCAGGTGATCCACCCACTTCAGCCTCCCAAAGTGCTGGAATTACAGGCATGGACCACCACGCCCAGCTAAACCAAACATTTTTAATTGCTTATTAATTTGTAATAAACCAAAGAAAGATGATTACCTCAGCCCATGTTATTCCTGTTCGGTTGAGGACTAACACCTTCAGTGCAGAAAACGTTCCAGTTAGAGGTGCGGAACCAGAGGGAAATTTTAGTTTATTTTCACTGTGTAGAAAAAGGAGATACAATATACTTATTTCTATACAGTAAATCCATCTGAAAAAGACACTAAAGCCAATAATTTGGGCTTCAATCTAAGGAGTTTGATTTGTTTTAACCTTAAAATGGAATTACGTTAAAAAAAAATCACTTTTTTAATGAATCAAGTGAATCAAGACTACCTAATTTTTAACATTTACAACATAAAACTTTTTGGTACTGGTTGTGTAAAGACACTTTCACAGGATTAAGGCAGCTGTATGTGGCTGCAGCTTCCTAAACCCGAAACTCAGGCATCGCTCTGGACATGGCAAAACAGTCCCCTGTTCTCCAGAGTCTTACTGACATGCTAAATCGTGACATAGTCTGCCCTTTGGCTAGGAGGATGGGTACAATTATTGCCCTTTAAATTCTTTCTTAAGAGCCCAATCTCAGAAAATACTCAATCTTGACAGTCACTTTGTAAGAAGATATTTAAAAACACAAGCCTGGCCTGGCACAGTGGCTCACACCTGTAATCCCAGCAGTTTGGGAGGCCAGTGTGGGCGGATCATGAGGTCAAGAGATCGAGATCATCCTGGCCAACACAGTGAAACCCCGTCTCTACTAAAATTAGCTGGACGTGGTGGTCCGCACCTGTAGTCCTAGTTACTCAAGAGGCTGAGGCAGGAGAATCCTTTGAACTTGGGAGGTGGAGGCTGCAGTGAGCCGAGATCAAGCCACTGCACTCCAGTCTGGCAACAGAGTAAGACTCTGTCTCAAAAAAAGAACAAAAAAACCTCACAAGCCCATATTTCCAGAAAATGAGACACCATGGGTTGAATTACTCTCATTTGCTCTATTTGGGAGCACAACTCATCCAGGCCTGTCTACCTGCTATACTGTACACTCACCTATCTATGCAAAACTGGTTCAAGTATGAAAGGGGAAGCCTAGGCCGGGTGCAGTGGCTCATGCCTGGAATCCTAGCACTTCAGGAGGCCAAGGTGGGCAGATCACCTAAGGTCAGGAGTTGGAGACCAGCCTGGCCAACATGGCCAAACCCTATCTCTACTAAAAATACAAAAATTAGCTGGGCATGGTGGCACACGCCTGTAATCCCAGCTACTCAGGAGGCTGAGGCAGGAGAATCACTTGAACCCAGGAGCCAAAGGTTGCAGTGAGCTGAGATTGCACTCCTGCCTAGGCAACAGAGCGAGACTCCATCTCAAAAAAAAAAATTATATATATATGGTGTCCTTAAAGATTAAATATGTCTTTAAAGTTAATAGAAAATTCAAGTAAACCAAAATCTGCTTGTGTAAAAATGACAACTAGTGGAGGGGCCACACTGTCTGGGGTATATACCTGGCGTTCCTCTTCTCACGCCAGGAAAACTTAGGACAAGGACACACATGAGAAGTTCAGGAGCGGAGGTTTAACAGGCAAGAGAAAGAGAAAGAAAAACGAAAATAGCTCTCTCACTAGTGAGAGAGAGGGGACTTCCAAGAGGAAAAAGGCAAGCTGGCAGCAGATGCACAGAGTTTAGAGTTCGGCTGGAGGAGACAGTGTCTGATTTACCAAGTGCTCACATATTGCTTCCATCAGGCATGACATTTACCTATCGGGGAAGGCTGGCCACCCCACCCTAATCTTATTATGTCAATGAACTTTCCCTTTGGCTGGCGCCATCTTGTCTGCTCCTTACTGTACACATGGCTGGAGAAGGGAAGAGGGAGCCGCCATCTCGAACGTGATTGGCACAACTGTCAGCATGTATGTCTGCAGCTGGATTTCTCAGGCTGCTCTGTGTTAAAAAGAAAATAATTTGGGGCTGCTTTTCATTAAAAGGAAAACCTTACTGAGGACTTCCATACCCTCACTCTCTGCCTAAGTAATTTCTTCTTAACACCCTGGATTATCTGGTGGCAGCCTTAAATCCTCTGGCTCCTGACCTCATGTCCACAGAGACGCTGGGAGTAAGCAAGGAGAGATGAGTTTAACAGTTTGTGAAAATTCGGCAACCAGAAGTTCATACCTGAGATTAAGGACTTCCAGGTGTGTGAGCTGATCAGCAATGTGTATCACTTCATCCCATGACGACAACAGGTTTTTTGACAAATCTACATTTCTAATATCTAAAAGCCTATGTTAAGAAACAGTAATTTCAAAAGATTCACAGAAGACATAAAAGTAGTTACTCTTCATTCCAGAGCATCAGCACTTTAACTTTTTATTTTATACCCTCTAGTCTGCTTGAAATTTTTTCAGGAGTACATAATACTTTTAAGTTATCCAAACTTTCACTAAGAAACTAAAAAGTTCATTGTCAGGCCGGGTGCAGTGGCTCATGCCTATAATCCCAGCACTTTAGAAAGCCAAGGGTGGATCACCCGAGGTCAGGAGTTAAAGACCAGCCTTGCCAACATGGCAAAACTCCGTCTCTACTAAAACTTCAAGGGTGTGGTGGCACGCGCTTGAAATTCCAGCTACTCAGAAGGTTGAGGCACAAGAATATCTAGAGCCCAGGAGGCAGAGGTTGCAGTGAGCGGAGACCGTGCCACTGCACTCCAGCCTGGGGGACAGAGTGAGACTGTCTCAAAAAACTAAAGTTCACTGTCATATATTCAAAACTTGAGACAAACATCCACAATCAAACGAAAAAGAACCAAATGTTATAACGCTAAGCCATCCTTGTGCTATCCAACAAAAGGAGAGGGAAAAGCAGTGAGGGGAACTGTGATTTCTTAAGCACCTAAGGTGTACACGCAGCCTTGCCCTCAGCACTGGTGAGCAGCCACAAGCCTCACCCCAGCACATGACCTTCTACGGGGCACCATTACCATAGGAATCTCCAGGTAAACAGCATCTACAGGGGAAAGAATTGGGGCCAACTTGGGACACATGTTCAAAAGTATATGACGCAGGAATTGAAAAGGTGTCCGGTAGCCTAGAAGCAGTTGTAATAGTATCACCCAACTGCCCCGATACAGGGATACAGAGAGGATAGCGCAGTAGGGCAGGAAAAGCAAAGCCGACGGGCAACACAAGTTGGGGTGAGGGGCGAGGTGCAGGAGCAGTGCCATCAGGAAGGGGCACAGCTTAGCCAGGTCCCTGCAGAGAAAGAGAAGCTTGCAGCAGGACCAAGCCAACTAGTGGAGGAGCCTACACTCTCATCTGATATATGTATGTGTGGAAATTATTCAGTGCACTCTTCTATTCTGCAAGTATTTAGGGCCAGGAGCATCGCAGTGAGCAAAGCTGAGTCTCACTGGGGAGAGATGAGCATGATGCAGGGGCCTCTACAGTGTGTCACAGGCAGGCCTGTCTGTGCTCGGGGACAGGGCAGGGCATGCAGGAAAGGCGTGTGTGGCTGCTTCTATATGCAGTGCTCAGGGAAGACCACCTCCTCTAACAAGATGGCATCTGAGCAGAGAGCTGAGGGAAATGGGGGAACACCATCTGGGAGAAGAGCACCCGACAGACAAGGGACAATAGCAAAGGCTCTGGGGTGGGAACGGGAGCTCAGTCTATGACAGGGACTGCCAGCACCTGTGTGACTGGAGCAGATGGGCTGAGGCTACTAGACACGAGGTCACAAGGGACAAGGGGCCAGGCCACATCACAAAGGGCCTTGCAGGCCACTTCAAAGTCTTTGCTAGTCTCTGCTCCAAATGGGAGGTATTGGAGGCTTTGGAGCAGTGGAAGATGACCTGGGTCTTTTAAAAAGCATTCTGCTTTGACTTGGATCTCTATTATGTAAAGAAAAAAAAAGTAAAAGTCACTGTGCTGCTGAGTTGAGCACAGACTGCAGGGAAGCAAAGGCAGGTGGAGTCTCCAGGAGGCCAGAGCAGACGAGCAGCACGAGAGCGTGAAACATGTCAGAAGGGGCATCTGACTCTGGAAGCAGGGCTCACATAATTTGCCAATGGATTTAGGTGCAGGGCATGGGAGAAGGGGACTGTCAAGGACAACTCCAAGATCTGTGGCCTGTGCAACTGCAACTGTCATTTACTACGAGGGGAAAGACTACAGGATAAGCAGGTGTGAGGGGTCTTAGTTTTGGACATGCTAAGTCTGAGATGGTCATTAGATATCCAGACAGAGGTATCAAAGCTGAGAGACAGATGTGAAAGGGGGCAGGCCACAGAGGAGGGCCAGCCACACCCCAGCAGCTCTCCCAAGAAGCCAGGGCTCCCAAGTCTGAGCCTTGATTTACACCCAACACTCTGCAACCAGAGAAAGGTTCCACAGAAGCAACAGAAGAGGAGTGGCCAGTGAAAGATGAAGAGCTCTAAGATCCAGGCTGGGTGCAGTGGCTCACGCCTGTAACCCTAGCACTTTGAGAGGCTAAGGGAAACAGATCACCTGAGGTCAGGAGTTCGAGACCAGCCTGGCCAACATGGTGAAACCCCATTTCTACTAAAAATACAAAAATCAGCCAAGCATGGTGGCACATACCTGTGGTCCCAAGCTACTCAGGGGACTGAGGCAGGTGAATCACTTGAACCCAGGAGGCAGAAGGTTGAGGTGAGCTGAGATCACGCCACTGCACTCCAGCCTGGGTGAAAGAGCGAGACTCCATCTCCAAAAAAAAAAAAAAAAAAAGCTCTAAGATCCAGTAATAACAACATCAGCAGCAACAGCCACCCCCCCCACTGCTGCTGCCACTGCTAACCAGGCCCAGGCGCTACGCTGATTCCTGGGTGGTTTTCCTTTTTCACAGCAAAAAAAAAAAAAAAACAGTGACACAGCAGTCAAAGAGCTGTGTCACTGTGTACAAATGAACAAGTGCGAATTTACACTCAAGTCAGCCTCGATCCAAAATCCATTTTATTTCATCCCATAATGCAACAGAGTCATCAAACATACATAAAACATGTAGAGAAAGTTACTTTACAAAAACGGGCATCACTCCAGAGCACTGGTTAGAAAGGAAACAGTTTTAGACAGGAACCAATGAGGAAGCTCTGCAAGAAGGTCGGGAACAAGGGAAAGATGCCAGAGAAGATGCAAAGGAAGGGATGACTCCAAACCCAGTCGCCAGCTACCTGTGCCCGAATCCTGCCAGCTGCGTGGACTGCTACAGCTCAAGAGCTAACAATGGGGTCTACCCACTTCAACAGTTGCATTTCAACTGGTAATATGAGTACCTACAGAATAGCCTCGATTTTGCTGTGGCCGTCGCATCCAATGGGAGAAGAATCAGTGCAGGCTGCCAAGAATTCCAGACCTGGCAAACATCCTGAGGTCCCCTCCGGCTCCTCTTCTGCCCTTGGGGACACACCTGCATGACTGCTTCTGTAAACTGCTCCTCTGCTCCTCCTCCTCGGGCTCCCCTCATCTGCCCTGGCTTCCTGACACTGCCTTACGCAGGCTGATGCACAGGGTGCTTTCTACACCTCTGGGTGACACTTTGGCCACCCTGGATTTCCATTAACCTTGCTAAATTGGCCGCTAGGCTGCTGAGGAAGGGTTTAAGTCCAATCACTCTTCACTCACTGCTGCTTCCCATTATGCAGCCTAGAGTTATAATTGTTTCTAAGGTCTGTGCAGAGCACACAGACCACCTACATCCTGAAATCAACCAAAAAGAACAATAGCTGTCAATACGTGGTTGCCCCTCCCACACACACCGTTCAAGGAGCTCCCATGGAAACACACAGGTCTGGCTCCTGCGCACAGATTCAAATCCACAGCTCGTGTGGGAGGCAGCAGCTCATCCCTTCCCCTGAAAGTGCCCTGAGATCTGACATACCCGGGTCTGCAGCGCTCCCACTGTCTTGAGTTCCGGTCGAGTAAATGACCTCAATGAGAGACCAACCCAAAGCAGGATAACTGGATTAAGCACCCAAAGCAATCCTTCCACTTCTGATGAGAATTCAATCGGGAACTGCAAGACATTCATCACTGTATCTGCAAATGCCAACCATAACTTGATTATCTCATGAAACCTCATTTCTTCGTGTCTTGGGGGACATTTTTCTCCAGAAAAGTGCAGGATAAACAAACATGCTGATTCTCCAGGACACTGCTGATAGCTCTGAGCAACCAAACAGCAAACACTTCCAAACCCACCTACTGGCCACATCTGTTTTTTATTTTTTAAGACGGAGTCTTGCTCTTGCTGCCCAGGCTGGAGTGGAGTGGCACGATCTCGGCTCACTGCAACCTCTGCCTCCCAGGTTCAAGCCATTCTCCTGCCCCAGCCTCCCAAGTAGCTGGAATAACAGATGCCCATCACGACTCCCAGCTAATTTTTGTATTTTTAGTAGAGATAGGGTTTCACCATGTTGGCCAGGCTGGTCTTCACCTCCTGATTTGTGACCTCAGGTGATCCACCCACCTCAGCCTCCCAAAGTGCTGGGATTACAGGCATGAGCCACCATGCCTGGCTTTTTTTATTTTATTTTATTTTATTTTATTTTTTTGAGACAGAGTCTTGCTCTGTCACCCAGGCTGGAGTTCAGTGGTGTGATCTCAGCTCACTGCAATCTCTGCCTCCTAGGTTCCACTGATTCTCCTGCCTCAGTCTCCTCCCGAGTAGCTGGGATTACAGGCACATACCACCATGCCCAGCTAATTTTTTGTATTTTTAGTACAGACAGGGTTTCACCATGTTGACCAGGCTGGTCTTGAACTGACCTCAGGTGATTCACCCACATTGGCCTCCCGAAGTGCTGGAATTACAGGCATGAACCACTGCACATGGCCAATTACCAATCCTCTGAAATGATTTGGGAATAGGCCAGGCTGAATACAGAATGCTCCAACACTTCTGTGGCATTGGCTCCTTAGCAAACTCTTTTTTTGTTTTTGTTTTTTGTTTTGAGACAGAGTCTCACCCTGTCACCCACGCTGGAGTGCAGTGGCACTATCTTGGCTCACTGCAACTTCCACCTCCCAGGTTCAAGTGATTCTCCTGCCTCAGCCTCCCGAGTAGCTGGGATTACAGGCGCACACCACCACGCCTGACTAATTTTATTTTTTATTTTTTTGCATCTTTAGTAGAGATGGTGTTTCACCATGTTGGCCAGGCTGGTCTCAAACTCCTGACCTCATGATTCACCCACCTCAGCCTCCCAAAGTGCTGGGATTACAGGTGTGAGCCACCATGCCCGGCCATCCTTAGCAAACTCTTTTCTGCATCCACTTCAATTCCCTTAACTCCAGCTGCCTACCTCTGAAAATGACCACATATTTGCAGCACATTGGGGTCAACGGAGGAGGCTGCTCAGGGGCAGAGACTGGATGCTGCAGCTACCACAGGTCGGAACAGATCCCCCAGGCTGTTTCCCCCAAGATAACTGAAACCTCAGACACATAGACTGGGAGAGTTCTGATCTAACTTCCTTCACTGCACTGTTGGAGCATTTTGCCAAAGAGAGCTATTTCACCTGGCATCTCCTCACTCAGAAAAAACTGATCAAAACTGATATTTTTTGCAAAAATTATTATGTAGAGATCAGATAGACTTAATGAATTGGGAAAAGGCCCTTTGGTTTCCATGAGAAATTTCTTAATAGAAACAGGGTCTACCTGTCACCCAGGCTGGAGTACAGTGGCATGATCATGGCTCATCACAGCCTTGAACTCCTGGGCTCAAGCAATCCTGCCACCTCAGCCTCCTAGTAGCTGAGATGACAGGCACATGCCACCATACCCAGTTTTGTTTTGTTTAATTTTTTTATAGAGACAAGGTCTTGCAATGTTCCCAAGGCTGGTCTCAAACTCCTGGCCTCAAGCGGTCCTCCACTCTCAGCCTCCCAAAATGCTGGGATAACAGGCATGAGCCACCATGTCCATCCTGGAAATTTTAACTTATTTCCTACATTTTTGCTGTCAGCAGAAAAGCAACATATGACAAAAATAACACTAATAAGAGAAAGTAGAGAAAAAGAGATTCCAAACTTCAGAAAGAGCCTGTTTTGGGGTACTGTAACAAACTGCATTCAGCTGCATGGAACCAGAACCAGAGTCTTTCCTACTAATAAGAACTGCATGAGGCCAGGCATGTGGCTCACACCTATAATCCCAGCACTTTGGGAGGCTGAGGTAGGTAAATCACCTGAGGTCAGGAGTTTGTGACTAGCCTGGCCAAATGGCAAAACTCCGTCTCTACTTAAAATACAAAAATTAGCTGGGCATGGTGGCGGGCATCTGTAATCCCAGCTACTAGGGAGTCTGAGGCAAGAGAATCACTTGAACCTGGGAGGCAGAGGTTACACTGTGCTGAGATCACGCCACGACAGTTCAGCTTGTCTCGAAAAAAAAAAAAAAAAAAAAAACCCTGCATGAGAAGGCAGACCAGGGCTGAAGCAAGGGGGCGTCAGGACACAGGAGCCCAGATCACCTATCCTCTGCCCTCCCAGTCTGTATCGATGGCTTTCTTCATACTTGCAAGACAGCTGCCGAAGCTCTGGGCATTCCATCTGCTCAAGGCAGTGGGAAGGGTAAAAGCAACAGGCAAAAGGCAGAGGCCAACCAAGTGTGCTCCCTTTCTTTTTCTTTTTTTCTTTTTTTGAGACAGAGTCTTGCTCTGTGGTGCAGTCTAAAGTGCAGTAGGGCAATCTTGGCTCACTGTGACCTCTGCCTCCCAGGTTAAAGCAATTCTCCTGCCTCAGGATCCTGAGTAGTTGGGATTGCAGGTGTGCACCACCATGCGCAGCTAATTTCTGTATTTTTAGTAGAGACGGGGTTTCACCATGTTGTCCAGGATAGTTTCAATCTCCTGACCTTGTGATCCATCCTGGCCTTGGCCTCCCAAAGTACTGGGATTACAGGTGTGAGCCACCATGCCTGGCCAAGTGTGCCCCTTTCAAGAAGCCTGGTCTAGAAACTTCCACCTCAGCTGGGGAAGTCATGCTGGCAAACCTGCAAGCAAAGGGGTCTGGGAAGGTAAATAATTTATCTGGGCCGCAACTGCACCAAGCAAACCCGAACTGCATGAAGAAGGACGCTGTGAAGAGTGGAGATGGGCAGGCAGCTAGCAATCTCTGGCACAGGCGTCACATCCAAAGCCAGATTCCGGTAACAAGCTCTCGGTGAAAAGGATACTGGGACATGACTCGGCAACTCCTCCTTCCTCACCAGCACAACTTACTGCACAGTTCCTCAGAGAAACTTCTTGCAACTTGCTCAGCTGACTGCATGAAAAACAGAGTTCACATGGATACATAAGCATGTATGCTATCCACTGGCCCTTTAAAAAAATTAAACAGCATTTTGACATAGAAAAGGGTACCAAAAATGATATACAAATACCAGTAATAACCACCCAAATTAAGAAATAAAGCATTACAAAAAAGATAAGAGCACTACAAACATTACAAATCCAACTGAAGTCCTCTGGGTCTCTCTCTATAACACGATTCTCCCTCTACTCCCCAGGGGTTACTTTTTTTTTTTCTAAGATGGAGTCTTGCTGTGTTGCCTAGGCTAGAGTACAGTGGCATGATCTCGGCTCACTGCAACCTCTGCCTCCCAGGTTCAGGCGATTTTCCTGCCTTGGCCTCTCGAGTAGCTGGGTATACACATGTGCATCACCACACCCGGCTAATTTTTATATTTTTAGTAGAGACGGGGTTTCACCATGTTGGCCAGGCTGGTCTCGAACTCCTGACCTCAAGAAATCCACCACCTCAGCCTCTCAAAGTGATGGGATTACAGGTGTGAGCCACCATGCCCAGCCTTCCTCGGGGGTAACCTTATACTACATTTGGTGTTTATTTAATCTTAAGCATTTCTTAATATTTTTACCATATATTTCCTTATCCCTAAACAAGTATAGCATTTTTGAATAGTCTGAAACTTGATATAAATGGTATTCTACTCTGCAGGGCCTTCTGCAGCTGACTTTTTCCTCAACAGTCTATTGTTCAGTGGCAAGGTCTTGCTACGGTGACACATGGCGCTCCAGAACATTCCTCTTCACACCTTACAGTGTTTGTTATAGGAACAGACCACAGTAAATGGAGATACTCTTCTGGTATCTACGCACATAGTGCAGAAGTACACACTACGGAGTGCTTCTTACACTCACATGTAAAAGCCTCCTGAAGGTACTTCCTAGAGAGTGTGCCAGCTTCAGCATTACCAGATACTTCTGGCAGCCATTTGTTACTTATAGAGAATCTGTGTTTTCTATTCACGAAAAGAATCCGGCTGGGCGCGGTGGTTCACACCTGTAATCCCAGTAATTTGGGAGGCCAAGGCGGGTGGATCACAAGGTCAGGACTTCGAGACCAGCCAGGCCAACATGGTGAAAACCCTGTCTCTACTAAAAATACAAAAATTAGCTGGGCATGGTGGCGTGTGCCTGTAGTCCCAGCTACTCATGAAGCTGAGGCAGGAAAATCGCTTGAACCAGAAGGCAGAGGTTGCAGTGAGCTGAGATCACACCACTGTTCTCCAGCCTGGGTGACAGAGTAAGACTCCGTACCAAAAAAAAAAAGAAAAAGAGAATACGCATACATACTAGACTACTTGGGTTCAAATCCGAATTCCACCATCTCCTTTGGCTTTGGGCAAGTGATTAACACCTCTGTACCTCAGACTTCATATCTTTAAAAGGCCGCAGTATATGCACAAGTTCACAGCAGCATTATTCCTAACAGTCAAGAGGTGGAAGCAACCCAAGTGTCCATACTGTCCATCAACAAATGAAAGGACTAACAAAACGCAGCATGCATATACAACGCGATATTGTGTGAACTTAACAAAAAGGAAGGATATTCCTACACACGCCACAACGTGGATGAACTTTGAGTGCATTATGCTAGGTGACATAAGTCAGTCATGAAAGAATAAATACTTATGTGAGGTTCCAGAGTAGTCAAATTCATAGCGACAGAAAGTAGAATGGTAGTTGCCCGGGGCTAATGGGAGAAGAAATTAGTAGTTAGTGTTTCAACAGACACAGAGTTTCTAGTTTGGGATGATGAAAAAATTCCAGGCTAGTTGCGGTGGCTCACACCTGTAATCCCAGTACTTTGGGAGGCCAAGGTGGGCAGATCACGAGGTCAGGAGTTCAAGACCAGCCTGACCAACATGGTGAAAACTCTTCTCCACCAAAAATACAAAAATCAGCCAGGCATAGTGACGCATGCCTGTAATCCCAGCTACTCAGGAGGCTGAGGCAGGAGAATCATTTGAACCCAGGAAGCGGAGGCTGCAGTAAGCCAAGATCATGCGATTACACTGCAGGCTGGGCAACAGGGAGAGGCTCCAACTCAAAAAATAAAGTTCTGTACACTGGTTACACAACATTGTGAATATAGTTAACACTAATTGTTAATTACAAATGGTTATGATAAGGATATCCCGCTCCAGGCTCCCCTCCCACAGCAGCATGGGAGCTGTCTCTCTCTCTCTCTTTCTAATAAATTGCTCTCCAGCAAAAAAAATAAAATAAAAAAGGTATGATAAATGTTATGTGTATTTTACTACACATTTTTTAATGCTAAAATAATTTTAGCAAGTTCGTATTTGTGCAGCTCTCAGAAGACTGTCTGACATACTGTAATTCACTTGATACGTATTTATAAAAATAAAACTGGGCCAGGCGCAGTGGTTCACACCTGTAATCTCAACACTTTGGGAAGCTGAAGTGAGCAGATCACTTGAGGCCAGGAGTTTGGGACCAGCCTGGCCCACATGGTAAAACCTGGTCTCTACAAAAAAAAAAAAAAAAAAAAATTAGCTGGGCATGGTGGTGCACATCTGTAGTCCCAGCTGCTTGGGAGGCTAAGGTAGGAGAATCACTTGAACCTTGGAGGTGGAGGTTGCAGTGAGCCAAGATTGTGCCACTGCACTCCAGCCTGGGTGACAAAATGACACTCTAAAAAAATAAAAAAAATTTAAAAACCTAACAACATTTGGGAGAAACACCAAGATGAAAATGCAAGACATGAATTATTACAATCATGAAAAACTAGGGTACAAAAGGCAGCAGCATTCATGGGTAGAGGGTCCCAAACTTTCTCAAGCCACAGGGACATTAGGGTTTCAGTAATTTTTTCATGGTACTTAGGCCACACTAAATACCTCACAGTTTCAATTAAGTATGTAGTTAGGGCAAAACAACTTAATCATTACTTATGTCCTATTAACTCAGTGTCTGCTGGGCACTGTTCAATTTCCCACACCGTGGCATCAGACTAGATGCCACCAACTCCATTTCCTGTTCCACACTGATTTAAGAGATACTTGCTTTGTTATAAAGCAAATATTTTTATTGATGCATGATAGATGTACATAAATACATGCATTTTATCGCAGCAATCACCCAGAAGCCAGCTTTGTAGGCATATGACATCACAGAAAAGAACTATAGGAATCTCAAGAAACTACTTCAAACTGTAGTTTTCACCATGTCCAACAGATGTCGCTCCTTCCCTCTAAAATTTAAAATTGCCTGCCTTGCCAGGACAACTTGACACTAAGCGTGGGGACTCAGATCTCAATCCAAGCATCACTCCAGAGCCAAAGCCATCTCCAGGAGAAGCCATACATAATGGTTGTTTTAAAATTTGTTTTTGATTCCTTTATTGAATAAGTCTTTTCTTAGTGGTATAATCTCAAAAATGCTGGATTTTATTGAGGAGATAGGATAATGGCTTAAAGTAGAGGTTTCAACTCCTAACAATGACAGCTATCATTAATTGCAGGATCTCATTTGTTATTCACAAGAGCACTTGTATCTTAGGTTTTATGTTGTGATTGAAGAATCTGAGGCTTAGAAATAAGTAGCTATCTCCAACTTCTGTCAGAGTCAAAGGTGCCTTAGCTGGCGTTTGAACCCAGCCTAACTCCAACAGTGGCGACATTCTACCAAGCTGTCTCATAACTTCTTAATTTACTAATCTCCAGCCAACAAACGAGATTGCTCCAGAATCTCTAAAATTTTACCTTTTCAATCAAGAAAGGCACTAGCTAATTATTAAATGCAATGATACCCAAAATGTAGGGTCATTTACAGAAAAATTCATGAGTTACATAGTCCTTCATAAACTATGGGACGAAAATATGTTTTCAATTTGTTAATATTCTTAGAGCCTGGCTGGGCGCGGTGGCTCATGTCTGTAGTCCCAGCACTTTGGGAGGCCAAGGTGGGCGGATCAAAAGGTCAAGAGATTGGGACCATCCTGGTCAACATGGTGAAACCCCATCTCTACTAAAATACAAAAATTGGCTGGGCATGGTGGCATGTGCCCGTAGTCCCAGCTACTCGGGAGGCTGAGGCAGGAGAATTGCTTGAACCCAGGAGGCGGAGGTAGCAGTGAGCCAAGATCACGCCACTGCACTCCAGCCTGGTGCCTGGTGATAGAGCGAGACTCTGTCTAAAAATATATATATATTCTTAGAGCCCATAATATTCTCTAAAAAGAGATTAGCCAATTAAAAGAAAATTCTTCTTTTGGGTAAGAGATATTTAAATATTTGGTGTTTTTTTGTTCGTCGTTGAGACAAGGTCTCACTATGTCACCCAGGCTGGAGTGCAGTGGTGCAATCATGGCTCACTGTAGCCTTGACCTCCAGGGTTCAGGTGATCTTCCCACCTCAGCCTCCCAAATAGCTGGGACTATCGGCATGCACTACCACACCCAGCTAATTTTTGTATGTATGTATGTATGTATTTGTAGAGACAGGGTTTTGCCATGTTACTCAGGCTATTTGTATTTTAAATGGGAAAAAATATCTTCTTGCACTAATAACAGTAAAAATTAAAAAATAAAGGGAAGAACTCTAACCCTATGAAGCATGTAGTTCTTTAAATCCAAGTAAATCGGTAGGATAAACAGTAAAAACTGTTCATGATAGGTTTTTTTTGTCTTTCTTTCCGTTTTGAGACAGAGTCTCATTCTATCACCCAGGCTGGAGTGGAGCGGCACAATCTCAGCTCACTGCAACGTCCACCTCCCAGGTTCAAATGATTCTCCTGCCTCAGCTTCCCAAGCAGCTGGGACTACAGGCGTGTACCACCACATCCAGCTAATTTTTTGTGTTTTCAGTAGAGACAGGGTTCCACCATATTGGCCAGACTAGTCTCAAATTCCTGGCTTTAAATGATCCTCCCATCTTGGCCTCCAAAAGTGCTAAGATTACAGGCATGAGCCACTGCACTCAGCCCATTCATGATACTTACATCTAAGTGGTGGCATTAGTCATGATAATTTTTTGTTCAATTTCTAATTTCTAAATTATCAACAATAAATGTATTTTCTTTTATAATTAAAGGAAGTCCATTTGTTCCTTTAAAACTCTTGATTTATTCTGAGATTTTTTTTTTGAGACAGAGTCTTGTTCTGTCACTGAGGCTGGAGTGCAATGGCACAATCTCGGCTCACTGCAACCTCTGCCTCCCAGGTTCAAGCAATTCTCCTGCCTCAGCCTCCTGAGTAGCTGAGGTTACAGGCACCCACCACCATGCTCAGCTAATTTTTATATTTTCAGTAGATGGAATTTCACCATGATGGCCAGGCTGATCTCAAACTGCTGACCTCATGATCTGCCCACCTTGGCCTCCCAAAGTGCTGGGATTACAGGTGAGAGCCACTGCACCCAGTCAAGATTTTTTTTAACAGATGTCATGTATGCTGAAGAGTAGAGGTGCCAAGAAATGTATTTATTTTACTTTCAACATTGTCCTCATATGCACTTTTATTAATAACAACAATAACAAAAGATAGCAAAGAAATTTACTTTGGAAAAAACTATAGCTTAATTCTTTTAGACTGAAAGAAAATATATTGCAGGCCTACAAGAGGCCATAAATTTATTCTCACAGTGGCCACCAAGGGTCCTCACCCAGCTACCTCATCCAAGTCACCACAGTAAGCTGCAAGGCCTGGCCAGTTCTTGTGCAGCCAGACTGGTTTCATGTAAATATTAACTTCCTCTCTTTTGGATTCAAGTAGTTCACTAGAATGACTAGTAAGCCTCCTTGTACAATGTCACAATATATAGTTTCAGAAAAAAGAGAATGTTCTCGTGCAGCAGTTTTAAAATGCATTATTTTAAGGCTGGGTGCAGTGACTTACACCTGTAACCCCAGTGCTTTGGGAAGCCAAGGCAGGAGGATCACTTGAGCCTAAGAGTTCAAGACCAGCCTGGGCAACAGAGCAAGATCCTGTCTGTATAAAAATAAAAATAGGCCAGGCTCAGTGGCTTATGCCTGTAATCCCAGCACTTTGGGAGGCTGAGGCGGGCGGATCAAGAGGTCAGGAGTTCAAGACCAGAATGGCCAACATGGTGAAACCCCGTCTCTACTAAAAAATACAAAAATTAGCTGGGCATAGTGGCTCATGCCTGCAATCCCAGCTACTTGGGAGGCTGAGATTGGAGAACTGCTTGAACTTGGACCCGGGAGGCAGAGGTTGCAGTGAATGGAGATAGTGTCACTGCACTTCTGCCTGGGCTACAGAGCGAGACTCCATCTCAAAAAAAAAGAGAAAGAAAGAAAGAAATTGAATAAAATAAAATAAAATGCATTATTTACAGCCCATATCCCAAAATTCTGAATCAGCAGATCTGGAATGGGACAAAAGATGCTGCATGTTTCACAGATCCCCAGGTGATGGATCTGTGCAGCTAGAGGCAGAAACTACTCCCTACTATTGATAGATGGCACAGCTGGGCGTGATGGCTCACGCCTGTAATCCCAGCACTTTGGGAGGTCAAGGTGGGTGGATCACCTGAGTCAGGAGTTCAAGACCAGACTGACCAACATGGAGAAACCCTGTCTCTACTAAAAATACAAATTTAGCCAGGTATGGTGGTGCATGCCTGTAATCCCAGCTACTCGGAAGGCTGAGGCAGGAGAATCTCTTGAACACAGGAGGTGGAGGTTATGGTGAGCTGAGATCGTGCCACTGCACTCCAGCCTGGGCAACAGCAGCAAAACTGCCTTGTCCCAAAAAAAAAAAAAAAAAAATAGATGCCACCAGCACTCTCCACAACATAGGGAACAATTCAGACTGCTGTTTCCATTCCCAACTTACCATCACTATGAAATAGAAAAGAACACAAACGTCAGGCTTAGTTACTTAGTCAACACAAGATAATATGATGTGAATATTAATAATGGATCAATATATGTTTCAACTGCAAACTGGAAAAATCTACCAATCTTGGGCTAAAATAAAAATTTTTATTTCCCTAAATAATCCTTGGATTCCTCATATTTTGATTCAGTTTCTGTGGAAAGCGTAAACCAGTTTAGAAGCAAAGTCGTTAGCATCCATACACAGTCATGGAATTTCAATTCTGAACCTTAAAACCATAAAAGTCAGCTCTGCCATTATAAATTCCACTTACCTTTGCTGTTTCATAATAGAGTCAAAACCAATAGTCTCCACAGGTTTATTTCCAATTGTAACAATTTGTTCTTTTCCATCTTCCTCCGGTTCATCTTTTAACACATAGCGGTTCTTAACCGCAGTAAGAAAGTCTATTCC
Organism: Plecturocebus donacophilus; assembly: GCA_004027715.1. NCBI lineage: Eukaryota > Metazoa > Chordata > Mammalia > Primates > Pitheciidae > Plecturocebus > Plecturocebus donacophilus. The sequence goes on along the minus strand of PVKP010035117.1, from coordinate 3,386 downwards.
AAAATTTACCTTTTTCGGACGAATAAATGATCCTCCTGTTGGGTGCCTGGAAAAGAAGAGCAATGACGCATGGAAAATATTACCAAGAAAGGCCATAAATGCAATGTTCTGCAGGTCTTCAAAAATTTCTATATGCTAAAGAATCAAAATTAGCATAAAAGAGAACCTCATATACTAATATATAATCAGTATGATTCACCATAAAGGGTTATGAGCTTATGCAAGCATGTTAAATCCCTATAAACAAACAAGTAATATGAAACTGACAATTCACATTAGAAAAAACATAAGTATTAAATCCATGGGGGTGGCCAGGCACAGGCACCTCCATGGATTTTTATTTTTCTATTAAATAATAGAATTTTTATTTTTCTATTAAAAATACAAAAATTTTCTATTAAAATACAAAATTAGCCCAGCATGGTGATGCATGCATGCATGCCTGTAGTCCCGGCTACTAGGGAGGCTAGTGGGAGAATGGCTTATCACTTGAACCTGGGAGGTGGAGGTTGCAGTGAGCCAAGATTTGTGCCACCGCAGTCCAGCCTGGGCAACAGAGCAAGACTCCATCTTTAAAAAAAAAAAAAACTGTGGTGAATTATATACAAAATTTTTTATTTATTTTTATTTTGGTAACAGAGCAAGACCTCATTAAAAAAAACGAAGAAACAGTGAACTCTATAAATTGCTCAAAATTGTATTATAAACACTATTTTGGCTTACCATCATTAATTTTTTTTTTTTTTTGAGACAAAATCTCGCTCTGTTGCCCAGGCTGGAGTGCATTGGCTTAATCTTGACTCACTGCAACCTCTGCCTCCTGAGTTCAAGTATTTCTCCTGCCTCGGCCTCCCAATTAGCTGGAACTACAGGCATGTGCCACTATACCCAGGCTAATTTTTGTATCTTTAGTAGAGACAGGGTTTCACCATGTTGGCCAGGATGGTCTCGAACTTCTGACCGTAAGTGTTCCTCCTGCCTTGGCCTCTCAAAGTGCTGTGATTACAAACATGAGCCACCATGCCCAGCCTACTTTATTTTAAAGAAAAGGGGTCTCACTCTGTCACCTAAGCAAGAGTGCAGTGACACAATCATAACTAACTGCAGCCTCCAACTTCTGAGACTCAGGCAATGCCCCCTCTTCAGCATCCCAAGTAGCTAAGACTACAGGCATGAGCAACCATGTCCAGCGAATGTTATCTGCATTTTTTTTAAGAGACAACATCTTGCTATGTTGCCCAGGTGACAATCATTAACTCTTAAAAAAAATTAGACCTTCTTAGAAGTCACCATAATTTTGGCCAGGCACGGTGGCTCATGCCTATAATTCCAGCACTTTGGGAGGATGAGGTAGGTGGATCACCTGAGGTCAGGAGTTCAAGATCAGCATGATCAACATGGAGAAACCGTGTCTCTACTAAAAATACAAAATTAGCCAGATGTGGTGCATGCCTATAATCCCAGCTACACAGGAGACTGAGGCAGGAGAATCACTTGAACCTGGGAGGTGGAGGTTGCAGTGAGCCAAGACTGCACCATTTTACACCAGCATGGGCAACAAGAGTGAAACTCGATCACACACACACACACACACACACACACACACACACACACACACACAGTCATAATTTAAAAGGATGAAAACTACTATTTGTAATAAATTTTGTTAACATAAACATATATACAGGTTTTGCTAGGATGTGGGATCACAGTGATGACCAGATTCTAAAAGGAACTTGTGATCCCAAAGAGTTAGAACCAATCCCCTATCTGGGAAGAAGTGGCAGGAGGGAGTTAGAAACGTGGAGCGTGTGGCCCAGGTGCAGTGGCTTATGCCTATAATTCCAACACTTTGGGAGGGTGAGGCGGAGGGATCACCTAAGGTCAAGAGTTTGAGACAGGCCTGGTCAACATGGTGAAACCCTGTCTCTATTAAAAATACAACCAGGCATGGTTTCAGGCACCTGTAATTTCAGCTACTTGGGAGTATGAGGCACGAGAATCGTTTGAGCCCAGGAGGTAAAGGTTGCAATCAGCTGAGATCACACCATTGCACTCTAGCTGAACAACAGAGGAAAACTGTATCTCAAAAAAAGGAAGAAAGAGAGATCCAAGATGGCCGATTAGCAACAGCTCAGGATTGTAGCTCCAAGGGAAAGCGCAGAGAGCGAGTGGACGCCGCACTTTCAGACGAATTTTTGTTGCCCACAGACTGGGAGATTCCCGGCGGAAGAGCCCCACTGGTCACCAGCACAACTCTTTTGGCCGGCGCGGCTGTTTTGCTGGCGCCCCAGCACAGCACTTCTCGGTGTGGAGCTCTTTTAGTCGGGCTTGGCTGGCCCCATCCCCACAAGGAGAACAGCAGTTGGAAGTGTTGAGGACTGAGAGTTTCACAGCAAGCACAGCTGAACCCAGGAAGGTCCAGCTCTGTGGGGAACGGGCGTCTGCCAAAGGAAAACTAAGAAACAGAAAAATCTCATCATCGGGCGGAGAGAGATCCAAGATGGCTGCTTAGTAGCAGCTCAGGAATGTAGCTCCCGGGGAAAGTGCAGAGAGCAAGTGGACGCTGCAATTTCAGACGAATTTTTGTTGCCCACAAACAGGGAGATTCCCAGCAGAGAAGCCACACGGGTCACCAGCGCGACTCTTTTGGCCAGCGTGGCTGTTTTGCCGAGCGCCCCAGTGCAGTGCTTCTCAGTGCGGAGTGTACGGGACTGGGTGCCCTTTTAGTGGGGCTCGGCTGGTCCCATTCCCACAAGGAGAACAGCAGTTCAAAGCACTGAGGACTGAGAGTTTCACAGCAAGCACAGTTGAACCCGGGAAGGCCTAGCTCTGTGGGGAAGGGGCGTCCACTGAAGGAAAACTAAGAAACAGATAAAACTTCATTACCAACAAGCCAGATGTCCGCTCAGAGACGCAATCTGAAAGTCGGCAATTACAAAGACGACAGGTGGATAAATTCACAAAAATGGGAAGAAACCAGTGCAGAAAGGCTGAGAACACCCGAAATCAGAATACCTCTCCTACAGGGGATCGCACCTCCTCATTAGCAAGGGAACAAGACCTGACGGAGAAGGAGTGTGATGATCTGTCAGAATAAGGCTTCAGAAGGTGGATAATAAGAAACTTCTGTGAGCTGAAAGAACATGTTCTAACCCAATGCAAAGAAACTAAAAACCTTGAAAGAAGATTTAATTAAATGCTAATGAGAATAGACAACTTACAGAGGAATATAAGTGAATTGATGGAGCTGAAAAACACAACACAAGAACTTCGTGAAGCATGCACAAGTTTCAACAGCCGAATTGACCAAGCAGAAGAAAGGATATCAGAGGTCGAAGATCAACTCAATGAAATAAAACGAGAAGGCAAGATGACAGAAAAAA
>PVKP010035116.1:0-23600 GCA_004027715.1 Plecturocebus donacophilus | reverse complement strand
CCCGGACAAGACCATCAGCCCAGACAAGACCAGCAGCCCAGATATAGACCATCAGCCTGGACAAGACCATCAGCCCGGACATAGACCATCAGCCCAGACATAGACCATCAACCCGGATATAGACCATCAGCCCAGATAAGACCAGCAGCCCAGGCTGCTCTTGGAGGGGCTTCTCAGGATGCTCAGGCTAAGCGGAGGCCAGTTGGTCTTCAGCTTTAAACCAGAACCCAGGCAAACCCTGGGTCATCAGCACTCCAGCAGAAAAAGTGGGACCTCCTAGGACAGGACTTCATCTCCACACCCGCAGGAGCCTCACGCACCGTCTGTCTCTCCCGCCAGTCCCCATTCTGCCTTTTCACTTTCTCTGCCTCTCGTATCTTCCTCCCCTCTTCCTTTCTGCTGCGGATCACTGAGCCCTCAGGTCCCCTACTTCTTGGTGACATAGCATGACTGTTCTTCCTTCCTGGCTCCAATGTATCAAAACTTTGTGACAGGAAAGAAAAGCAGGAAAAACCATCTGGGAAGTAGGTCACCTGAAAAACAACAACCTGCCTATAATTAAATCCGCTTTTCCAGTGGGCTGCCTCCGGAAGAGCCAAATCCGGTGGTGGCTTCCTTTCCCTCCCCTACACCCCCACTCCTTCTCTCCTTCCACAGCCAAATTTCAACACCCAACTCTTAGTACGAAATTTGCCAATAAAACCTCTCATTAGGCAAACCGTGAACCCCTCACCACTATGCTGTGGCTCAGACCGTTGCTCAACTGTGTTGTTGAGAGAGAAGGTCACATGGTGTGGGGGCGGTGGCTATGAAGATAAAATGCGGGCATTTGCTGCTGTTTGTATTTCCCAAACCTCCCTGGCTCCTCTGCCCCCAGCAGTTTCATTTCCGGGATTTTAGATAAGCAGCATCCTCTGTGCTGGAGTTTTGGGTGAAGCACACAGACCTCCTTCTCCTCTCCCCTCCTTGCTGGGCTTCTTGGCCGCCAGCTGAGCAAACACCACCTGGAGCATGCAGATCTTCAGGCCCCAAATGCTCCTGTTCCACTCACGATAGGCATCAGCCACCTCCATGGCAGGGGCTCCAGCTGACGCCTCCCCAGTTATAAGCTCTGTCTACTCTGCAACTTTGACAGCAGCAGCCCGGCAGTTTAGGAGATGTGGCCTGAGTAACAAGGGGCTAGAGGTTTTTCCCGATTCACAGACAATTTTTTTAAAGAGGGTAAAGACATTTCTAGAAATGACAGGATGGCAAGCTTAACTCCCATTCCCAGTAAAATCATCACGAAACCAACAACTCAGGATAGGGAAGTTAGCGTGTGACTTGAGAATTGTCCTGCTCACATAAAGAACAAGACTTGTCAGCAGGCCGAATCTCTTTCCCTGCCAAGGGACAGCCCATGTAGACAAGGCGGCACCCCGAGGTCCACCTTGGCCTCATCCAAGATTTCAACTCTTTTTTTTAATTCTTTTAAGATTGTGATTCTTACCACATAGGAAATCCCTAAAGTACCTACTAGTTACCTGGAAAGCAACTAGTTAATTAGTGAAAGCCAGAGTTTAGGAACTGCTTGCCATTTTGCAGACAATCTCAGGTCTGCGTTCATCCCCTCTCCCATGTCCAGGGGAGACACGTCCTCTTCGCTAGGACGCCTCACCACGGGCATCAGTGCCGCTTCCAGTGCCCGCTCAGGTCTGGACTGCCAGCAGCACCCTCTAGGCTGAACCTAAACACCAGCCTCTGTGTCGAAGTCAGATGTTCTCCCACTGAGCCCCACTGATGAACCCTGGTGAGACTGAGCCCACAGGGGCTTCACCAGCTCAAACCTGCATCTTTGTTCTGAGGTCCACGTGGGTCTGAGCCAAGGCCATTGACCTGACTGCAGAATCAATAGCAACTTCCTTACGGCCGTTCTGTTTGAAAAGAAACATCTAAAATTTGATGCATTGGGTCTGGCTTGGTGGAAAGAGTGCAGACTTTGGAATACGAATGAACTGGGTCTGCAATTTCAGCCAGACCGTGTGCTGACTGTGTGGCCTTGAACAAGTGGCAATTGGAGCCTGTGCCTCTTTGTCTGAATGAGGGGGGTGGCCGTGGGGGGGTTGGGAGGAGGATTCCATGAGGGAGCACACGGAAAATGCCAGCTCCTGGTCGCTCTTCATGGAAAGTCAGCTCCTTTCTTTGAAGGATGTGTGTGTACACATGTTTGCGCACACCTGTGTGTGTTTGTGCATGCACGTGCACATGTGTGGGTGAGTGTGCACACCTCGTGTGCCTGCGTATGTGCGCCTGTGTGTGTTTAGCCTGGGTAATCAGACAGCTAGAAGCTAGGGTTGCCAAATAAAAATACGGGATGCCTGGTTAAATGTGAATATCAGATAAACAATGAAAAATTGTTCATGTAAGTGCTTCCCAAATAGTGCACAGTATGAACTTATCCTAAAACAATGAAAACATTATCTGTTGTTTATCTGAAATTTCTAATTTAACTGCATATTCAGGAGTTCGATTTGCTAAATCTGGAAACTCTCACTGGAATGACATTTTGTTATTTTAGCTGGAAGTTTACGCCCACAAAAACAGATGTGCAGGGGCCTGGGGCCAGGGGCTCTGGGAGGAAGGACCCAGGTCGTGTGGCCCGGGCTCCTCACATTGCTGTCTTCCTCAAGAGCCCCCTTCCCTTTCTCACATTTGGTGTGCCTTCTGTTGCATTGAGCAGAGCTGTGAACTGCCGACGTCCTGGGCAATGGTCCCTGGCTGGAAGCAGAGGCCGTAGCCATAGCCCCTGCCCCAGGGGGCTGCCCAAAACTCAGGTAGGCCCTGAGTCTGCACTGAGCTGGACAGTACTGACCACAGCCTGCTGACCTGGCCCCATCTACTTGCTGGCCTGGACTTGGGGTGGTGTTCTCTGGAAACGTCTCTGTTTGTTTCATGGGTGACGTTCGATCTTCCCGAAACAGGACCTTGCAGAGTTTTAGAGCAACTGCCAGACAGTCACAAAGCCACTGCAGAGCCCCGCCCTGGACCCCTCCGCCCTCCGCCATCACCAGCCACCGCTTCTCCTCTTCTGCGCAGCCTCTCCCACCCTCTCCAATTTTTACTTGGCAAATTATACCCTGGCACTCCCAGCCTGCTCAGTGGGTGCTGTCAGGCCTTGGCAGATTCCAGTGCCAGCAGCAGGGGGCACAGACACTTGCAAAGGAGAACTAATAGGAAATGAAATAGCTTTCCTCCCCCAAAGACCCCTCCCAGCACTGCCGACGGACCCACCCCTGGCGGAGTGAATTGTTTCCAATCCAATCTCGTGTTTATTGAAGTTTCCTCCAGGGTTAGCTCGGGAGGCCTCTCCCCAACCCCTTCCGCGTGGCCTTATTTACCAGAATCCCCTCAGCGCGCCATTTAAGCATCTTCATTAACATTTCCCACGTCTTGCTCATTGCAAGCAAGGCCCTCCGAGACCCCCAGGGTGGCCGCACGGCAGCAGCCTGCAGGAATGCCAGGCTTATTTTAATTGGTTTGAAACTGTCGCTGTCGACCACAGAGGGGTCCCTTTCCTTGAGTAATGACCTGGAATTTGATCATGCGGCTTTTATGAGCTTGTAACACTGAAAGTAACCGTGTGAGATCAAAGCAAGGACCAGGACACACATCTGTCTGGCTGCAGCAGCCAGCAAGTGTGAAGGCCTGGGAGACACCGCTCTTCCCCCACCCTGCGGGTCCCATTTGTCAGGGGATGGGAGAGGTGGCTCTTTTCACGGCCCCTCTGGCTTCCTTGTCAGCCTGCAGATGGTGGCGTGAGAAGAGTGAGAAGCCACCCCTGCCTCCAGCACTTTCTGGCCTCCTTCTCAGGAGTATGGAGAATGCTCTGCTCAAAAGACCAGGGCCTGGGTCCCCAGAGGGAAGAATGCAGGGGGAGCCTAGCTCTTGGAGACACAGAGGGTCTAGAGTCTCAAGGCTGTCACTAGGGATGAGATGGCTTTGACTTCCTCTTGGGATGTGGCTCCCTCCGGAATCACGCCACCTTGTACATCTTCCATTTACTTGGTCATCAGGCCACCAGCCAGTGAGATGCTGTGGAACTGCTAATCATACACAGCACTGTGCTTTGACACCGGCTTTCTGTCACACACGTGTGTAATCAGGATCTCTCTCCTGCAAGGGGCCATCCATCTAACCATGCTCGTCTCAAAAAAAAAAACTTGGAGCATTTTTATAATTGAGGTAAAAGATAAATGTCTATCCTCCTCTACCTGCAATTAACAATAACTAACACTTTGTTAACCTGCATTAATTTTAAAAAAATAAAAATAAAGGAATGAAGCTTCACAGATCAAGTCCAAGTCCCCTCCCAGTAGTGCCAGCCCCATTCCCCTTCCCCACACCCAGAGGCCGCTCTGAGTGCCGATTTGGTATCTATTATTTCTGTCCCTTAAAAATCATTGACACACACGTGTACACGTGACCCAGGGTGCACACTGCTTTAGGTCTCCTTCAAACGCACATGCATGACCTCTTTTTGCAGCTTGCCTCTTTGACTGAACGTGGTGTCAGTGGCTCGGGTGTGTTTCTGATACATTCCTTTTATTTACTGCAGCGAGTCTGACTTAGAAACCCACTCCGTTTTCTTTGTCCACTCTTTCATTTATGAACCTCCTGGCGGTTTGCAAAGTGTGACTATTTCAGAGAGTGCCGAGTGAGAGTCTTGCTGGCTGCCTCCTGTCTCGGGCATGTACCTGGCTGCGGGTGGCGGATCTTGTCTGGGTCTCGCCAAGGGCATCTGGACCTGCCTGTCCCACCCGCCCCGTGTGTGACCTCAGTCTCCCCGCAGCATCACTGATGCTGAGGCCCGTCGTTCTCACTGTGCCCACGAGAGCCCAGCTCTGGCGTGCTGTGCGTGTTGGAGCTTCCTGGCTGCCACGCCCCTGTCCTCTGCTTCTCGGTGGGTTTGGGGGTTCTGCACATTCCCAGGGAGCCGCGGTCACCCCAGCTCCTACTTTCTCACTCGGGAAAGCAGCCTGCACCTCAGACAGATTTAGAGCAAAACACGAAGCCGTTCTGGTAAAACAAACAAAGAGAGTGACCCATTCAGAAAGTTTCGGTTCTCTTGTTACACCCCATTGTCTGGGGCCCCCCCGTAAATGATCCTGAGCCTGTGACTGAAACGCCACGTCGGGACTGTGACCCCTCGCTGTCCTCTGAGGCTATCCTGCTACCTGAGCCCCCAGGCCTGGCCTGCAGGACCACAGACCCTCCTAGCCATTGCAGGCAAGAGTCGGACACTCAAGGGAGGATAAACAGCCTCCCTCTTTTCAGAGGCTGAAGATATTTGGGGTGGCCACATGGTAGCTCTTGGAGGTGGAAGGGTAGGCAGGAGAGTCCCTTGGCTTGGACGGCGGTGGGGGGTGTGGTAGGCTCAAGACCTGGACTCTGAAACTCGGGAGCGAGTGCCCCCCCGTCCCCCGGCAGAGATGCTGCTGGCTCGGGAGCCTTGCTGAGAGGTGGGGGTGAAACCACAGCCCCCAGGGATCTGGAGGTGGGGAGGGAGGTTCTGAGCGAGGCATGCCCATGGCAGAACACAGGCCTGGCCTGGCCTCACTTTATCTCCAGGAAGAAGAGACGAGGCCCTGCCCAGCCCGTTCCCTCCCTCGCTCCCCTGAGTGTGTTCCTGGACTCCGGTCAGGATTGCAGGGGCTCTGTGGCTGCTCCCCCACACTGACCAGAGCCCTGGATGGCTGGCTGTGGGAGCTGCAGGGGGTCTGGGTGAGCCCTCAGGGTGGGAACAGGTAAACAGGCCCAGCGCAGCATGGCTGAATGAATGAGTCGATGAATGAGTGAGTGAAGAAGTGAGGCATGGACCCAGGCTGCGGTATTCTCTGCGCTTCACTGGGAGGTCCATGCTCTGGGTGTTTGCGGGGACATCCATCCCATCTTTGACACTTTGCTAAGAAAGCCCCTGGAGTCAGGTGGTGTGTCCCCCAGCCCTGTCTGCCCTACCCCTTTGGTAATTCTCACCCCAGTGAGGTATGCAAGAGCCTGGGAGGTGCCAGGAGCAAGGGGGGCAGCTATTAAAGAGTTCACATTACAGATGGGGAAAGTGAGTCAGCAGCTGGTCGACCTTAGTGAGAGTGAGCGCTTAGTGTGGAGGTGGCCGAGCTGGGCTTTTGAGCTGGATTCCCTGGGTCTGGGTCCCAGCTCTGCTGGCATGCAGGTTGTGTGCCTTGGAGTAGGTTCTCCCAGCATTCTACACCTCAGTTTCCTCCTAGGGTCACTGGATGGGTTAATGGGTTATGCTGCAAAAAGGGCTTCCCTCGGTCCCAGCGTGGCCCTGCAGCCCTGTCTAAGCTGCTGTCCTTTCCCTCCCACTCCCGCCAGCTCTCTCCCACTCGAGGAGACTATGGCAGCCGCAGAGAGCTGCCCTCCCCGCCACCGTCTTCACATGTGCTTAGGCCAAGGAAGACCCTCGGGCAGCAGCAGCACAGTTTATTAAGCCAATAAAATCTTAAGTGCATGAGCTCTGGAGACCCCTGAGGTCTTTTTATGTGCATGAGGGAGCTGGAGGGTTTCTTGGGCCTGAGTCTTTCTTGCTGCCTGGAACAGGTGGGTGTGCAGTAGTCTGCCCTCTCCCCTGTGTCCCCATCCCAGGAAGGCACCTGTCACCTGACAGCCATCCCAGCCACCTGCCCCCATCTTGGGGACCCTAGTCTGACCTGGCCTACTGTCCTTGCTCGGACATTGCGAGAGCATGGGACAGAGCCCGGCAGACTCATGTTCCCGCCCTCACAGTGCTGGTGACCTGCCTCCTGCCCACTGCACCTCATCCATCAGACGCGCTCAGGCCACAGCCCCTTTCTCGTCTCTGCTGCGCCCTAGGAAGGCGGGTCAGGCTGTGGCTTGCTGCCGCCGGCTTCTCTGTCTCTTTGAGAACCTCCCGTCGCCCTCTTCTTTTTTGAAAATCTGCTCTCTTCCTGGTCTGTCCCGCTGCCTGCCCGCTTCTTTGCCCAGCCCTCTTCTTTGTCTCCTGAAACTTCTCCTGGTGTGCCTAATTCCTGAAGGCCGCAGCGGCTTTGCAGACGCAGCCCCACCTCGCTGCACACACACAACCCTGAGAATCGATTCAGAAAACGATTAGTTACAGTACGGTAGTGCTGCTAACTGTGGCATTTTGCTTTGCAGTTATTGATACATCATCAGAATTGAGAAGCGATAGTCAGGAAGGGGGAGGAGAAGGAAGAGAGGAGACGCCTGTCCTGAAATGTCAGCTCTGACAGGGGAGGGATTTTCAGGCCCGAGTTGAAGCTGGCACCTGGGTCGATCTCGTCACAGCCACGCCTGACCTCACATACGCTTGGGAGGGCCGGTGTGTTCCAGGTTTGTGAGAATGCAGTCTTTGTCCCCAAGCAGACATGAGGCTTCGGGCAGCCTCCTTCCTCATGCCCATTTCTGCCATCATGGGGGCACCGCTCCCCACTCCACCAGCCCAAACTGCATGCTGGGTAGACCATGAAGAGGTGGTCTACGTCTGAGTGAGAGCACTGGGCCAGACTAGACCAGGGTCCCCACGATGGGGGCAAGTGGTGGAGCTGGGCACTTCTGTTGACAGACAGGGTCAGCTCCAGGATCCCAATCTGGGAGAGACCCCAGAGGCCCTGACTCAGGGTTCTCCAGGGAAACAAAGTCAATAGGACCTAGGTAGGTAGGTAGGTAGGTAGGTAGGTAGATAAATAGATATAGATAGTTAGATAGATAGAACCAATTTTAAGGAACTAGGTCACATTATTGCAGTGGCTGCTGGATCTGAACTCTATAGGATGGGCAGACAGGCTGGAACCTCAGGCAGGAATTGGTACTGCAGTTATTTATTTATTTAGCGATGGAGTCTCGCTCTTGTGATGCAGGCTGGAGTGCAATGGCACGATCTCGGCTCACTGTAACCTCCACCTCCTCAGTTCAAGTGATTCTCCTGTCTCAGCCTCCCGAGTAGCTGTGACTACAGGTGCCCACCACCATGCCCAGCTAATTTTTGTATTTTTAGTAGAGATGGGATTTCGCCATGCAGGCTGGTGTCGAACTACTGACCTCAGGTGATCCAACCGCCTCAGCCTCTTAAAGTGCTGGGATTACAGGCGTGAGCCACTATGCCTAGCTGGTGTTGCAGTCTTGAAGTAGAATGTTTTTCCCCAGATAGCCTTAGTTTTTGCTGTGAAAGCCTTTCAAATGACTGGATGAAGCCTACCCACCCACATTATGAAAGGCCATATCCTATACTGAAATCAATTGATTTTAGACGTTAGCCACAGTTATCAAATACCACCCCAGCAACACCTGAGTTCGTGCTGGAGTGAATCCCAGGGGACAATAGCCTGGCCAAGTAGATGCTTAACACTGACCATCAACTGTCCCAAGACCGCAGGAGCTGCTGACCAGAGTTCAATGGGTGGGCCTAGAGGGCAGTGAGCTCCTGGAAGCAGCACTGTTTCTGAGCGTTATGGAAAATGGGCTCCTAACTTGCATTAGATGTTTAATGCCGAGGCAGTGTTGTGGGTGACTTGTCTGTGCTGCTTTGAGCGACAGAGCAGTGCTCCCTCCACAGAAGGGCCCCGGCAGAGGCCGGGGAATGCAGGAGGAGGGTGGAAGTCCTCCTCCTCTGTGAGCCTGCAGGAGCTCCACCTCCCCGATGGGACAGGCAGTGGGGAAACAGGCAGCCACCGCTCGCTGTTCGGGAAGCAGGATGGAGCTGGGGGTCAGGTAGGAGAGAAAAAAGAGATGGGGCGGGGTGCCCATGGGAGCCTCTGCTGGGAGGAGTGCAGGAAATAGTCTACAGGAACCTCGAGCTTGGTGACAGATAGCGCTGGGGACATAGGGGAAGTCTCACCCTGGCCTGGACGGGCCAGCCGGGCTGAGGTTTGCACCAATCACGGGGAGAGGACCCTGGGAAGAAGGTGAAACTGACTGTGAAGGGCCTAGACCCTCAGGCTCAGGAATCTGGATTTAACCCTCAGACTTTGAGGGGCCTTCAAGAGATTTTAAACAACCTTTGTGCTTTAGAAATCTACTCTAGGGACAGGGTGGGGAATCCATGCTAAGGAGGACATGCTGAAGGCAGGGAGTGCAAATAGGAGTTGAAAGACAGCATCCGGGGTAGCTGCGCATTCACATTCATTCCTCACTCCTCACTCCCTGAGCACCTGTGGCACGCCAGGCCCTGCTCCAGCACGGAGGCACGCAGCCACTCCACGTGTCCTCAGGAAACTTCCGTTTCAGGGCATTGTGTACAAATGAAGTACATGACAACACTGCCTTATGACTGGTGTATAAAGAACTACCTGAGACTGGGTAATTTATAAAGGGAAGAGCTTTAATTGACTCACAGTTTCTTGTGGCTGGGAGGCCTCAGGAAACTTACAATCATGGTGGAAGGCGAAGGGGAAGCAATGCACGTCTTACATGGTGGCAGGAGGCAGAGAGCGAGGGGGAACCTTGCCAAACACTATCCAACTGTCAGATCTCATGAGAACTCACTCACCATCACAAGAACGGCATTGGGGAAACCGCCCCCATGATCCAGTTACCTCCCACCAGTTCCTTCCCTCCACATGTGGGGATTACGATCTGAGATGAGATTTGGGCAGGGACACAGAGCCAAACTGTATAATGATGCAACAGGCCAGGAGCAGGTGTGGCAGGTGATGGGGCAGGGGCTTCCTCCCATACGATGGTTGGGGGCTTCTCTGGTGGGGGGAGGAGGCCTGAACAAGCAGATGTTGTCCAACACCTGGAGGAGGGAACGACATGTGCAATGCCCTGAGGTCAAATCCAACCAGAAGGCCCCGTGGGTGGGGCAGGGGCAGCAAGGAGCAGGTGTGAGAAGTGGGTGGTGGGGAGAGGGCATGGAGGGGATGGAGCAGTGCCCACGGGACCAGAGCCACGGGGTGGGTGAGGAAAGCTCAGAATAGGTGGAAGGAGGAAGAGTCCAGAGTTTCAGTGGAGCCCCCAGTCATGTGACAGCCTTTCCTGCCCCGTCTGCCTTCCTCCTACTGCACAAAACCCACTGTCAGCTGCTTTGAGGAACACAGGCCACATGAGGCTCTGTCTTAGTGGACTGGGGCTGCTGTAACAAGATGTGGGTGGCTGAAACGACAAACATTTACTTTATTATTATTATTATTTTTTAGACAGTCTTTCTCTGTTGTCCAGGCTGGAGTGCAGTGTTGTAATCTCAGCTCACTGCTATCTCTGCCTCCCGGGTTCAAGCGATTCTCTTGTCTCAGCCTGCCTAGTAGCTGGGATTATAAACACCCACCACCACGCCCGGCTAACTTTTGTATTTTTAGCAGAGATGGAGTTTCACCATGTTGGCCAGGCTGGACTCAAACTCCTGGCCTCAAGTGATGGCCCACTTCGGCTTCTCAAAGTGTTGGGATTACAGGTGTGAGCCACCACATCTGGCCCAAAAAACATTTACTTCTTACAGTTGTGGAGACTGGGAAGTCCAAGATGCAGGTGTCCACAGATCTGGTGTATTCTTACCTGGGGGAGAGAGAGAGAGAAACAGAGAGAGAAGCTCTTATGAGGGCACTCATCCCACTGGGAGAACCCCACCCTCATGACTTTATTACCTCCCAAGGGCCCCACCTTCAAATACCATCACATTCGGCCTTTGAGGGAACAGAAACACTCAGACTATGGCAGACTCAGTCCCTGCTCACAGCCGACACAGATCAGCAGACTGAGCCTCTAAGAGGCAGAAGCCAGGTGCCCCCTTCACGTTGCCCCCACCCAGCATCTAGCAGGGAAGCCTGGTGGCCAGAGGCATTCAACTGTCAACCCCAGGGGAGCCTAAGATGAAGAAGGAGAATCTGCAGTCCCTTGTGGTGACACTGACGGGTTCTGATTAGAAAACAGCCTTGCTTCCCATCAAGGGCCTAGCTAGGCTGCAAGTGCAGACCGCGGGGGCTGCTCAACCCACAGTGGCCGTTACACGTCCTCTAGGATGCAGCCACGGGCTCGGGAACTGGGCCTGGTATTGGGGCTGGTGCTGATGATTTATCCCCAGGGAAGCTCTGCTGGCTTGAGAGAGACCCGGGGCCCGTCTTGGGGACAGGCGACTGGGCCATCCCCCCATCTGTCCAACCTCCAGCCTGACCCCATCACCCACTGGCCCTCTCTCCTCTGACCTCAGCTTCGGTTTTGATACCGTGAGTCTCACCTGCAATTTCCGGGGCTGTGGCGCTCAGGGCACCTTCTACCCATGAGATGGTGAGCAGGGCCACCTTGTTACCCCTTCTCCCAGCCTGACGCATTCCTGTTTGCATCGTGCAAAAGACACAGTTCCCGTGATACTCTCTCCTGTAATACTTTAAATCAAGAGAGTGTGTGTCTGACGCACTTCAGCTATTCAGAGGTTGAAAATGGTTTTGTTCTCTTGTTTTCTTTTTAAAATGCAGTGTGAAGTCACAGCAGCCAGAGGAAATTCTGCCACCATTTTCCCGGAGCTGGTCTGCAGCCCCTCCCGCTGGGAACCTGTTCCTGGAGCCATCCCTCTGCACACAGGTGCGAGCCACTTTACGCAATGCTTTCTGCTCCCTGCAAGCTGGTTCTCAGATGGGTGCTTCTCTCAGGCCTGGGGGTGGCCCACGGCCATGGGGGTCGGGGGCAACACATAAGGGTGACTGCAGAGGGAGCTGTGGTCTGCAGAGAGGAGGGTCCCACCACGGGGTTCCTCAACTCTTCTGTGTTTTTCACCTGCCCTTCCCCAATCCCCCCACTGAAATGCAAATCAGCGAGTGTATAATAGATAATTAATAGACTGATCAGCCAGCGAGGGAGGTAAGTAGATAAATAATTGTAATTATCCTTGGGTTGCCCATAAATCCCCTCACTGCCTTTTTATTAAACTCTCTGTTTACAGGAGTCATTTATATTGCATGTCATTTTGCCTCCCCCGCCTCCTGGGTGGCTCCCACAGGGGCTGACCTAGAGCGGAACAGCACTGTGTGACCGACACATCCTCTCCCGGTGGAGCTTGTCCTGGGCACAGGTGTCAAAAAGCTTTGCCCAAGTGGCCAGCCGGATGGCAACCGAGCCAGTGCTCGCAGCTCACACAAGGCCCTCCTTCTGCTCCCCGAGGTGGCCGCAGCCTGTATTTGGGCCCGAGCTGGAAGCCTTGATTATATTTGGCACCTGTGCTGTAGGTATGAGCTCATTCTTCTCCCCGGGGATGGCTTTGGCCTATTAATAGCCTTGGCTGAGGTTTCCTTCTTGCTCCGAGTGCCAAGAGAGAAAGTGGGTTAATAAATATCAAAGAAAACTCCCTCAGAGGGCCTGGGGCCAGACTCTCCCAGGCTCTCCAAGACTCATGGCTGTCAGGCCCCAAACCAGGAGCGGGGTTTCCCTTTCCCCCAGCTTCTCATATCCTCCTGACAGAGGCCCAATGCCCAGGCTGGCGGGTCTGAGGACCAGCCGTGGCAGAGCTCTCCCAGGAGTCCATGGAGCCGGGGTGGAGGAGGTCACCCGCATGGTAGGCCGAGGAGGTCGGTGGGGCTGTTGGCATCTGGGCAGCCGAGAGAGGGAGGCAGGGAGGGCGCCCTGGACCTTCTGACACCTTCCTTCTGGTCTGGACCCTCTCATGTCCTTCTGCTGGCTCAGCAGCATGGAAGGGAAAGTGAGGAAGTGACCTTGGGATGGCCCCCGAGGAAGATCCCATCCTCATCCTCTCCCAGGCCCAGAGGCTGCAGCAGGAATCATTTAGCCTGAGTTGGAAACAGGAAGAGAAAGGAGCCCTAGGAACAAAGCAGGGAGGGGAGGGGCACTCCCGAGGGCAGGCGTGCCAGGGTGGGCTGGCAGCAGGCTCCGTTGCATTGATTCACTTGATCAGCCGAATTTCAGGAGAGTCACACGTGTGTGGGCCGTGGCTGGCACTCTGCATGGATGTGTGAGCCGCCCTGGCCTGGCGCGTTGTCAGCCAGCGCTGCTGAGTGCCTTGGTTCAGGGACATGTCTCACAGCCCCGTCTCATTTACTTTCCGCCGCTGACGTGCACGGGTGCTCTTAGCAGGGCTCAGGGAGGTCACGGCCACCCAGCTGGGAGCTGGCAGAGCTGATGCTCAGACATGGGTTATCTGGCCGCAGCAGCCGCCTGCAGGCCTCGTTTCAGGATATTTCTGTAGAGCTTGGGGCCCTATCAGTTAGATTCCGTCTGTGCTTTCCGGCTTTCACCTGCTGGACATGAAGTCAGACTGTGGATGCTGCTGCTTTTATGAAACTTGACCTTAGCTGAGCTCTAGCAGGGCAGCCAGTGACGGCAAAGTCTGGGTAGCCTCCAGCCACTGGCCTGCACAGCCACTGCCCAGGGCTGGACTCTGGAGGCTATGGCAGGTCAGCCCTGGATGGTCAGCCAGGCTGTGCACTCTGCTGGTTGTTCTGCTCTCCTTGGAGAGAGGCTGGCTGCCCACGGCAGAGAGAGAATTCAGGCTGAGCAAACGGAAAGGTCTTTTTAAGTTTCATTCAATGGAATTAAAGTCTGAAAAATGGCCCAGCGGAGGCTCCCTGCCCTTTCAGGAGTTTGTTCAGCTCAGAGCTGTGCAGCTGGTCCCCGCCACCCCAGCCCACACAGGCTGCACAGGAGGAGGACACAGGGCCAGGGGAGAGGCAGAAAGATCTGACAGTGACTCCTCCAAAGGCTTTCTCCCCTGCTCAGGGGCTCGCTGGAGGGGGCGGCTGAGCCCGTTTCACGTCCGTCTGTCCAGAGCAGGTGGACAAGGGAATGGGGCTCTGCCCACGCTTGGGAAACGGAGGTAGAAGCCTGTGGCTCTGAAACCAAATGACAAGCCCCCTTGGGACGACTCTGCGTCGTCTTGTTTTTATCTGATTATTTTGTGAACATTTTTAGGGTCTCTTATCTGATTCTGTTTTGGGGAGCTTGGGTGGGTGGAAAAGAAAAACATAGGGATTGAAAGCCAGAATGAAACTGACCCCTTCACTCCAGTATAGCTATGACAGCAGGGCGTGGCTGGCCACAGGGTTCCAGTCCCCCGCCCCCAACTCTCCCCTTCCCCACCACACAGGCAAGAACTTTTTCTGGCTGTGCTTCATCTGCCTGATCTTCAGGAACTGAGCCCCCGGGGCCACCGTCAGAGGGATTGATGATTCATTAAGAATAACCAGAGCTTATAAGTTTCAGGAGATTTTGGGCTGAGACCATGGGGTCTTCTAGATATACAATCATGTTATCTGCAAATAGAGACAATTTGACTTCCTCCTTTCCTAATTGAATACCCTTTATATCTTTTTCTTGCCTGATTGCTCTGGCTAGAACTTCCAATACTATGTTGAATAGGAGTGGTGAGAGAGGGCAACCTTGTCTAGTGCCTGATTTCAAAGGGAATGCTTCCAGCTGTTGCCCATTCAGCATGATATTGGCTGTAGGTTTGTCACATATAGCTTTTATCATTTTATGATATGTTCCATCAATACCTAGTTTATTGAGTTTAGCATGAAGGGCTGTCGAATTTTATCGAAGGCCTTCTCTGCATCTATTGAGATAATCATGGGGTTTTTGTCTTTGGTTCTGTTTATGTGGTGGATTACATTTATGGATTTGCGTATGTTGAACCAGCCTTGCATCCCTGGGATGAAGCCTACTTGGTCGTGATGGATAAGCTTCTTGATGTGCTGTTGCAATCTGTTTGCCAGTATTTTATTGAAGATTTTTGCCTCATTAGTTCAACCATTGTGGAAGACAGTGTGGTGATTTCTCAAGGATCTGGAAATAGAAATTCCATTTGACTAAGCAATCCCATTACTGGATATATAACCAAAGAACTATAAATTGTTCTACTATAAAGACACATGCACACGAATGTTCATTGCAGCCCTGTGTACGATAGCTAAGACCTGGAACCAACCCAAATGCCCATCAATGATACACTGGACAAAGAAAATGTGGTACATAGACACCATGGAATACTACGCAGCCACAAAAAATGATGAGTTTGTGTCATTTGTAGGGACTTGGATGAATCTGGAAACCATCATTCTCAGAACTGACACAAGAACAGAAAGCCAAACACCACATGTTCTCACTCATAGGTGAGTGTTGAACAATGAGAACACGTAGACTCAGGGAGGGGAGCATCACACACTGGGGGCACTTGGTAGGGGGGGAGGTAGGGGAGAGACAGCAGGGGGTAGGGAGGGAGGGAAAGGTGGGGAGGGATAACATGGGGAGAAATGCCAGATATAGTATGCACCTAAAGTAAAATAAATAAATTTTAAAAATAAAAATAAAATAAAGAATAACCAGAGCTGTGCTTCCTGCCCTGGCCGGGTGGTAGTCCACCCTCCCGGCTGAAGTAGCGTCCTCTGAGAGCAAGGCTGCAGGGGAATCCACCTGGCCCCCTAAGCACAGGGCTCAGGGTAGCGTCCGTGCAGAGTAATGGAGAGCACAGGCGTGAGACACGGCATGAGTGAGGAGCCAAGGGAAGGAGGTGAGGGATTCGGTTCTCCCGCAGACACCAGCAGGTGCAGGCAACACTCTGCCCCGAGAACACGGCCCCTTTCACAGCCAGCCCTCCCTCATGCAGCCCAATGGCCACCAGCACCTTCGGGGAATCTTAGAGTTGGAACCAGGAACAGAGGCCCCCGGTTTGATTCCATCCTCTTTCCTTCTGATGCCATCAGCTTCCTTCCCCTGCTCAGGAAGATCTGGGCACCTTCTGCAAGATCAATGTTTTTCTTTTTCAATTAAAGTCAGGTCGGTATCTTTTTATTATTACACAAGCGATAGTTTTTTTTTTTTTTTTTTTTGTGGAAAATACCGACAAAAAAAACAACGAAGTAACAATCTGTCAGAAATAACCGCAGCTGACACCTCGGTGTGTGTGATGTGTGTGATCTTCCAGCATATATATATACATAGAAATTTTTTGTTTTGTAACCTGTTGTTTTCGCTCGACAGTATTTTTGGAAACATACTTTTAGGTTGCTGTTAACCTCATTCTTCATGATTGAATATCATTCCATTGCATAGAAAAACCATAACCAATCCCTCGAGCCTGTTTGCAAGTGCCAAGACAGGCATTAGCCACCGACCCTATTTCCAAAATGCTGTGCCACACTCTAAGAAACTAGAAGATTAATTTTCCAAACAGGAATTAGAAAATGATTATTCACATTAGAAAGGAGTCTGCAAACATACACTCCAAAGAGCTTCTTTGAGAAATGGGCTCCCTGGGGCATTAAAACTTCCTGCAGTGGGTAAAACCCCAAGCCACAGGCAGCTGCAGAGTGGCTGGTGCATCTGATTTCGTGTTCTTTCCTTCATGGAGATCCTTCCCAGGCCCACCAGATGCATGTGTGGGCATGTACACATACACACACACACATGCACATACACAGGCAGACATGCACACATGCATACACACACGTGCACACTGTGTGCAGCACACACAGGCACATATACACATGTCTGTGCACCTAGTGTGTGGAAGATTCTCTTCATTGTCAGCTGAAAGGTGATGTTAATTTACTCATTATTAATCACATCTATTTATCAGATGGTCTGCTCCTAGCAACCATTCCTGGGGAATAAACTATCATTGCTCTCTAAAGGACAAAGGGAACTAGATGTTGATGAGGCTGGGCAGGTCGGCGCCCCCAGCCCATGTGCCTTATTATTTCAGGAGGCAAGCAGACAAACCTCAGAGGAAACGATGCTCAGGGGACTTTTAATAAAACAAGGTTTAAAAGAAACCCAAATCCCAGGCCTGCAGGTTAGTCTGAAGGCTCCTCAGCACCCGAGGGGCACACGGTGGAGTCCCTAAGAGCATCTTTGTCCTAACAAGTCCAGCTGAAGACCCCTGAGGTCCCCACTTCCCCAAGACCACTCAGAGGTCGCTGCCCACAGGTGGAGCATTTGTGTGTATACTTATGCAACCATATACCACATACTCAGTAAACATATTTCTGGTATATTTATATTTAATTTCAGGTATACATATTTCTAAAATAATTTGGTGAATTAAAACTCATAGGATAAAATGGACTATTATATTCTAGTTGAGACAAGGTCTCATTCTGTTGCACAGGCTGGAGTACAGTGGCGTGATCATGGCTCACTATCGCCTCTACCCCCAGGCTCAAGTGATCCTCCCACCTCAGCCTCACCAGTAGCTGGGACCACAGGTACACACCATCACAACCAGCTAATTTTTAAAAATCTTCTTTTGTAGAGATGGGGTCTCACTATGCTGCCCAAGCTGGCCTCAAACTTCTGGGCTCAAGAAATCCTTAGTCCTTGGCTGCCGAAAGTGCTGGGATTACAGGCGTGAGCCTCCATGGCCAGCCAAAATGGACCTTTTAAAGCGAACAACTCAGTGGCATTGAGTACCTTCACGAACTCTGTCTAGGTCCAAAACATTTCCACCACTCCAAAGTCAAACACCCTGCTCGGGAATATTTTAAATGTTATTTTGTTTCAAAAGGTGCCCCAACTACCACCAGCCAAAAACATTGCAAACCAAGGCAAGTTCAATGGTGTATAAAGCCTAGGACTTTATATCATTCATTCATTCACTCACTCATTTCTTTCACCATCTTTTTTTCTTTTTTTTGAGACAGAGTTTCGCTCTTGTTGCCCAGGCTGGAGTGCAATGGCATGATCCTGGATTCAAGTGAGTCTCCTGCCTCAGCCTCCCAAGTAGCTGGAATTACAGGCACCCGCCACCACACCTGACTAATTTTTTGTATTTTTAGTAGACACGGGGTTTCACCATGTTGTCCAAGCTGGTCTCAAACTCCTGACCTCAGGTGATCCACCCACCTCAGCCTCCTAAAGTGCTGGGGTTACAGGCGTGAGCCACTGCGCCCGGCCATCACCGTCTATTTCTGTAGCACTTGCCAGGAAGAGAAACACCTGGATGGAGCCCTGGCTCTGTTTTATTAGCGAGTGAGCCTGGATCATGTACTTAACCTCTAGGCCTTGGTTTCTTATCCATGAAATGGGACAATAACTTCTTTCTTGAAGGGCTGTTGATGAAGGGGAGGGGTCTTTATTTATTGCATGCAAAGGAATCAGCACAGTGCCCGGCACACAGCGAGAGCTCAGTGGGTGTGCTCATTTGTTCACATTTGTTTTCAATTATGTTAGAATACACAGAGCAAACGCTGACATCTAGACCGTTTTTAGTCCAGTGGAATAAGTGCATTTACATTGTGTGCAATCATCATACCATCCGCCTCCTGAACACTTCGTCTTCAAAGCTGAAACCCTGTTCCCATTAAATAATACCTCCCCCCAGTTAAGAACCACCCCCCCCCAACCACCAGCCCCCGGCAGTCTCCATCCCAGGTTCCATATCTGTGAGTTGCTGACTCTTGGGACCTCGAGTGAGGGGAATCACACAGTATTTGTCCTTTTGAGTCTGGCTTATATCACTCAGCGTAACATCTCCGGGGCTCATCCACGCTGTGACCTGTGTCAGGATCTCCTTCCTCTTTAAAGCCCCATAGATTCCAGGGTATGGGCGGACCACAATCTGCTTCTCCATCCATCCCTGGACGGACACCTGGGCTGCTGCCCTCTTTTGGCCAATGGGAGTAGTGCTGCTGTGGGTGGGCCTGGATTTTTATGACCATCTTGCCACCGTGTGATGGAAGATGGACCAACTTGAAAACTCGCTTTCCAGCAGGTGCTCCTCCCCTGCGTTCTCACACGTAAAGGCAAACCCTGCGAGACTGGCCCACAGATGGCCTTTAGATGAGTAGGGCCGGAGCCTTGTCAGGGAGACCCTGAGTGCCGGACTGTTCGGAGTACACCCTTGTGGTCTCAGGCTTGAAAACACAGACGCCAGCAGGCAGCGATCCCCCTGGCGCTGCACAAGGTTTATCAGAGCTGCATCACCCTGGGAGACCCTGTCTTCTATTAACTGCTCACCCCAGAGGGGTTCCAGGTCTGGGTGTGGCCCAGTGTACAAGTTGAGGCCCCAGAGGGCTGGGCCTCCTACAGGGCTTGGTCCAGGTGTGTGAAGTCCTTCGTCATATAACAGGAACTACATTAAACGGGCCGGGACCCAGAGAGTAGCCTCTGAGGCCCATCTCAGCAGGGGAGCCTCTCCTAGCCAGAGGCCACTTCCTGGGCCCTACGTGTGTTAAAACTCCCGAGGGACAGGAACTGGGAAGGGGTGACCTGGTGGCCCTCGAGGTTTCAGGAGGCAACAGTGGGAAAGAAAGGTGTGTTCTCCCAGAGCAAAGGCAGGAGTCAGGGGCCTTGCGTCAGTCCTGGCCGCCACGCCTCTCCTGTTTGGGACTTTGTTTATGAAAGCTTTGTGGTCGCCTAAGGAAGAATTTTCTGGAAAAGAAACACTGAAATGTCCATTTTCTCCCGAGACCCATTCATCTCTTCTAGAAACTAACAGTACAGTTGCAGCCCCGAGTGCCTCACCAAGGTCTCCGGAGCAGAGGCACAGGGTCACATCTGGGTTTTCCCCGGAGTCTCGAAATGTCAGCCTGGAAACCAGATTCCCCGGGCATTGAACACATCGGGCAAAACAGTAATAACAATAGTCACAGCAATGTCATCTTTATCCGAAACGGTCCCTCCATCAGTTCTGGTAGAACACGCCGGTCCACTCCACTCTGGCCTCCCGGTCTCGTCACTGACCGTCTATTAGATCTTTCTGTCATTCACAGTTAAGCTTCTTTAACCCACGAAGATTCTCCCCTCCTCCAGGATTTCCTCCAAAAATCTATGCCTCTATTTCATTTTTATTAAGAAATAAAAGAGATTTTTTTTTTAAATCAGGGCTGCAATTTAGTAGGAACCCATCTCTCCACTTTGGATGGTATCACCCACTTTCCTTTCTGATTCTTCCCATCTCTACTGGATTCTGGGTACTTCCCAGGGCAATGTTGGGTGCTTGGGACCGGTATCGATTTCCCGGGGCTACAATAACACAGCACAGAGAGGGTGGCCCCAGCAATGGAAGTTTCTTCTCTCGTGGCTCTAGAGCCTGCAAGTCCAAGATCAAAGCGTGGGCAGGAGCGAGACACAGTGGCTCACACCTGTCATCCCAGCGCTTTGGGAGGCCGAGGTGAGCAGATCACCTGAGGTCAGGAGTTTGAGACCAGCCTGGCCAGCATAGCAAAACCCCATCTCTACTAAAAATACAAAAGTTAGCCGGGCATGCTGGCAGGTGCCTGTGAGCCCAGCCCCTTGGGAGGCTGAGGTGGGAGAATTACTGGAACCTGGGAAGCGGAGGTTGCGGTGAGCCGAGATGGTGCCACTGCACTCCAGCCTGGGCCTCAGAGCAAGACTCTGTCTCAACAGAATCAAATAAAATAAATAAAATAAAAAGGTGTTGGCAGGTTCCTTCAAAGGCCTAATCAAGGAAAGCCCTGTGGGGTACAGAGGTGCTGTCTAAACAGACATGCTGGAGGTGGGGACGTGGCCACTCCCCCTGGCATGTAGATGCTGTCTTCTCCACGTCCTCATGTGCCCGTCCCTCTGTCTGCGTCCCTGCTAATCTCTTCAGGAGACCAGTCACACTGGGTTAGGACTCACCCTGATTAACTCAGTTTAGCCAAATTTCCCCTTCAAAGTCTGTATCTCTAAGCACAGTGATCCCTTGGTATCCTCAGGGGGTTGGTTCCAGAAACCTCACGCTCTCATGTTGCTCAAGACCCCAGTATGAAACAGCGTGGCCTCTGTGCGTAACCCACCTGCATCCTCCCGTGCCCCCAGATCACCTCCAGGTGACCCACAAGGCCTCATACAATGTAGATGCCACGTAAACAGTGATTACACTGTATTTTTTCACTCCTGTTATTGATATCATTGGATCGTTATTTTTATTTATTTTTCTAATACTTTTGATCTGCAGTTGGTTGAATCTGCAGATGCAGAACCCTAAGATCCAGAGGGCCTCCTGTACAGTCCCGTTTTGAGGGACAAGTGGTTAGGACTTCACCATAGGAATCTTGAGGGGACAAAACTCAGCCCCTAGCAGTGCGCGACGCTGTCCAGTGTTGTGTCTGGGTGAGCTGGGCAGGGTTTACCAGGTCTGCTTTCCGGAATGGGACCCACCCCTAAATCCCACCCTCTCTGGCCTCTGTTTTGCCAGCACTGAGATACCACACCTGGCCTCTTACTTATTAGTTCATTTCCCACGTCCCTCCCATATTTCTGAGGCCAGCTGCATCTGCTGCCAGGGAGGATTTCAGCAATGCTGAATCCAAGCAAACCTCTCCAGTTACAGACTCATGCCCTCCCACCTCCCAGCCTCGCATCAGCAGCCCGCGCCTGGTGCCACCACACAGCCCTGATCGATCGCGCCTCCGGGGTCTGTTCACTGCTGTCTTGTTCTGCCATCAAGGTCAACATCACTCGTGCCCAGCGGCAGTGGCATGTGGTAGTGATGCCCGCACCATAGCCCTCTACTCTCTTCCACTTCCTTTGTTGAAAAACCACTCCAGGCCAGGCGCAGTGGCTCAAGACTGTAATCCCAGCACTTCGGGAGGCTGAGGCGGGCGGATCACGAGGTCAAGAGATCGAGACCATCCTGGCCAACATGGTGAAAGCCCATCTCTACTAAAAATAGATAAAAATTAGCTGGGTGTGGTGGCATGCGCCTGCAATCCCGGCTACTCGGGAGGCTGAGGCAGGAGAATTGCTTGAACCCAGGAGGCGGAGGTTGCAGTGAGCCGCGATTGTGCCACTGCACTCCAGCCTGGTTCCTGGCGACAGAGTGAGACTCTGTCTCAAAAAAGAAGAAGAAAAGAAAAACCACTCCAACTCTCCCACCGCCTCTGACACCTCAAACTCAGGGTGTGTAAGTGGGGGCAGTGTCCAGAGGAGGGGCCTGCGGCCTGCCCAGCTGAGATGACCCTCAGATCTCAGGGGCACTTTACGACACATCACTGGCCTGAGATAGCTTCCTTGGCAGGTTCTGGGGTTGAAACACAGTTCTCCCAGCGCCCTGCTTTCCACCAAGCATCGACGTGGTGACTTGGTGGCCGCAGAGTCTTCCTGACCCTCTCCGTCTGGTGAAGCATTGGCTTGCTGACCACTGCACCCTGGGCCATGCTGCTCCCTGGCCTGGAAAACCCTTGCTAGTCAAAAGCTGCTTGTCTTCTGATATTTAATCCAGGCGTCCTCTCCTGGAGAAGCCAGCCTGACTCTTCCAGTACTGCCTCTCTGCTTTCTGCGCTCACTCATCATGATGCCA
This sequence comes from Plecturocebus donacophilus, assembly GCA_004027715.1. Taxonomy (NCBI): domain Eukaryota; kingdom Metazoa; phylum Chordata; class Mammalia; order Primates; family Pitheciidae; genus Plecturocebus; species Plecturocebus donacophilus. The sequence continues at coordinate 1,381 of PVKP010035116.1, read as the reverse complement.
GGCTCTGCCTCCAGTCCCTTCTCTACCAGGAGGGAGCAGCTAAAAGCCGATATTTGTTGCAATTTAGCTTTGCCCCCACCCACGCCTTCACAGTGCCCGGCACTTATTCGGTGTCTAACAAACTGCCCATTAAATGCAGACGTAGCTCCTTTTCCCTGGGGCGTTGCTCGATGGGGTGCTGCAAAGTAGCTGCAGATGCTTTTCTGACGTCCAGAGGACATTCCCAGTGCTCCTGGACCTGCTTGGTCTGAGCTGCCTCACGTCTACCTTCAACTGTTTACTCTAAGATGCAGGTGAGTCCAGTGACTTCACCCAAACGCATTTTATATTTGCTTGACACAAACTCTCTACAAGGAGAGGCTACCAGAATGGGACACGAATACCCGTTCCATCTTCCCAGACACACGCTTTGTTTGTCATTCATAGGCTTGCTTTTTTTTAATTTGACCATTTGGGTATAGTCAGACAAATAGGCTTTTCTGCTCAACTGTCTAGAACAATTTCTAAAGAGTAGCTGGAGTGAGGCAGAGAAGCACCCAAGACCTGAGTTGCCCCATCTGCTTCTGTGGCCCGATTCCTAGGGCGTAACGTTCTGAGGGCCACCCCCAAGTGAACTGGGACCTGTGGACTGGTCAGTGTGGCCAGCTGTGTTTATTGTGAATGAACCACGACTTGGGCCTGACCCCCATGTCCCTGGGAAAGGCACGCTGTGCCCTGGCCTGTGGCCCCCGGCTCTGTGGTGGGCACTGGGCCCCACAGCTTTCCAGTGTCTGTCCTACATCAGCCTTGCCCCTTTCTCCTGGAGGCCAGCGCCCAGCCTGCTCCTGGGACCCTGGGATTGCTGATTGGAAGGGGTCTCAGTGGTACCAGGGGGATGGACCCAGGAAGCCACGTCACCAGGGAGAGAGGAACCTCACCTGCTGTACCAGTTCCCACTGGGGCTGCCCCAGGGGGTGCAGCAGCACCCCAGCTTTGGTGCTTCTCCACAGGGCTGGCTCACAGAAAGGGCACCTTGGTCGTAGATAAGCCTGCCTGGGAGGCTGGATCCCATGGGGCCCGTGGAAGGAGCATGCACTAAATCCCTAGATGGGAGTCTAGGGTGTCAGCAGCTGGCTGGGAGTCATTCTCATTCAGTTCTTATGTGACCCCAGTCCCCCGCTCATGGCTGCTCAGAGAAGGGGGGATTCTGCCAAGCTCCAGATGAGGCAGGTAGTGGGCCTTGGTGGTCACTTTAAGAAAATGAACAAACACAGAGCAAGACACTGGCCAAGACCAGAAGGAAAAAGCCAGAGCTGCTGGGGAGAGAAGTGGGAGGAGGAGAAAGAGGACATGGAGGGGAAGGGGAGAGGAAGAAGAGGGAGAGTGGGAGGGGAGGAGGGAG
>PVKP010035115.1:0-23612 GCA_004027715.1 Plecturocebus donacophilus | reverse complement strand
TCCTTCCTTCCTTCCTTTCTCCCTCCCTCCCTTCCTTCCTTTCCTTTCCTTTTTTTCTTGCTTTTCTTTCTTTCTTTCCCTCTTTCTCTCTCTTTCTTTCATTTTTGTCTTTTCTTGTTTGTTTCTTTTCAAGATTTAAAACAATTGTGGACAGAAGTGGTTTGCTGTTCCCTCTTCTCCTGAACTCCTAGGGTCATTCTTCAGACTCAAATCCTTCCTGCCCCATCCCCTGCTTCCCCCGATGGAGACGGCGATGCCGTTACCGTGGACTGGACACGCCTCTCGGGGGCGAGGAGGGCCGTCTGCTCCGTGGACTGGACACGTCTCTCGGGGGCGAGGAGGGCTGTCTGTCCTCCCTGGAGGTCACTCGCGCCTCTTCATTGGTGCTGACGGCTATGAATGCAGCAGACACATCCTTATGCAAGACTTGGAGAAAAACACATCATAAAATCAAGTAGTTTTTCTATTTATTTTAATTCAGGCCATCCTCACCTTCACCTTTTTCTCACCTAGTGACTCCACAGGTATTTAAAAGGTCATCTGGTAATACAGATGCTCACACCACAATCACAGCTCACCCCGAAGGCCCTAATCATTAGCTACTTGGGTGGGATGTCCGTGGAGAAACGTGTATCACTCCACTTGGGCCCTAGAAAATTTTGGAAAATGTGGAAGTTTCAATAGAAAAATCTAGGTTTTAAAAAACTGCTTAAAGCTGCATTCATTCTAAGTGTGCGTGGTGTTTCAGGGGCCTTTTACCTCTTCATCTCTCCTCTTAGGCTCACACTTCCTAATGGAGGCAGAAGGAAAGCTGAGCTCTCTGTTCCTCCACCTTCTCCCTCTGCAGAGACTGGTGGTGACTCCCACGGCAGGTGCCCGTCCCCTCACAGAGGAGCTACTGTGGCTGGTGGATCCCGTCGACTTCTCCAGCAGTGGCCACCGGGCCCGGATTTGCTTTCAGTCTTCACCTTTTCTCACAAAGGAAAATTCTAATTCTTTAGCAAAGGGTCCAGTGCGTCAACTACCCACTTGGCACAGAGCAGGTGACTGGAATGCAGAGAGGAAATGGAGATGGGAATCCCTGGGGCCATCCAGATGAAGGGATCGGGGCACCTGGGGAACACTCCCTTCCAGTGAGGGTCTGCTCAGCCTGCCGGACCAAAGAAGGGACACAGGCTGGAAGATCCGTGTCTGAAAGATGACGATCTGTCTTTGCACATGATCAGCATATGGCTGGCTTTTAGACACAGAGGTCAGAAGAGATTTCCGGTTTAATGGGAAATCATTCCAGGACTCAAGGGGATTGTAGAATATGAGTCATAATGAAGTACACGTCATAAAAATTAAAGGAGAGAATGGAGGTGAAGTTCCCAACACACTGAGCGTGACACCTTTATCATTGCTGCTGTCGTGAGCACTCTTGCCATTACTATTACTGGAATTCCCACTGAGGAAAGGTAATCAACCTATTTATATTTCTAGTTCCAGAAGCAATCAGAGTAGGCTCTCAATAGCTGCTAGAATCGATGAATAAGGGAAGGACTGAAGGACCAGCCAGTGACCGGGAGCCTAGATCCACACAGGGCAGACCTTCATGCTCGCTGTGGACCACGCCAGGTTCAGGCTGTGTTAAGACATGCTTCATGAAAACAAGCGTTCTGGGGTCAAATGCATTTCAAAGTCCACACCCCACTGGGCAAAACACACAATACTTGAGCACTGCAACTGCTCTGGGAGACCCCGCAGGAGATAGTCCTGCTGAAGTGTTTTCCCAAAGCATCCTTCTCAAAAATTGGCAGTATAGTTTGGAAAGTGTTCATGTAAACTTCTAATTACTACTTTAGAGCAGCAATTGGTAAACTGAAGAACGAAAATAGTGCAGATGTGGGGAAATGGCCCCGGCCTTTCTCCCAGGCATGGGGAAGGGTGGGGTGAGGGGAGGAAGGAAGAACCTGCAGATTTTCTTGCTCCATGAACCCCCACATGGTCAAAGGCACAGGGCTGGAGCTTCCCAAAGGCAGAGGAGCTGCCTGAAATGTCCACTCCTGCCCTTGGCTCCCAGGTCACCCAGGTGCGTGAGGGCCATCCGGGAGCTGAGCAGAGCTGCTCAGACCAGAACTTGCAGGTGGGGTGGGGGCAAGGAGTGCTCTCCATCGAATTCCAGGGGCAGCCTGACAGTTTTGCATGTGAAAAGTGAAATTTATTTCCAAGTACAAATTTAGAGCATCTTCTTCCGCGATAGAAGGCATTTGTGTAGGAACAGGAAGACACTGCCATGGAATCAAGCACAGAAATACATCATTCTCAAAAGCACACCTGCATCCCACATGGCCTGCAGTCAATCCTGCCCTTCATGTCCCTGGGGGCCACAGAGAGCAGGGAGAGCCTGAGTGTTGTTCAAATGCAGGGCCCCTGCTCTATCCCACATTGCTCCCCCATCCAGAACTATCTGTGGGAAAAAATAACAAAAGGCATATCGAGCTCATTTAAATGGCCTGAATAACAGCAGGTTCTATGTGATCATTCCCTGGTTTCACTGCTAGAAACACTCACACCTAGCTGGTGCCCACAGAGTTCCTCTGGAAGGTGGGGGCGACGACTCAAAGCTGCACAGATGGCTGCAAATCCATCCTGTCAAGAGCCCCGCATAAGTCTACATTCCAGGGCTTTCTCGTGGAATGCTCCAGAGCTTCCAAGTCTCCTGACGTGGCTCAAATCAAGGTCCCACCTCCCAGTGTTCCTGCTTATCACCTAGCAAATCCCCCAGGGAGAAACTCCCTCCTGATGTGGGGGCTCTGCACTGCTGCACAGACACAGCCGTCATGGGGTCATCAGATGCCTGCAGGTCGGAAGGAAGGGGCACCTGTGTGCTGCTCTCTCTCTCCACCTTGTCTTCTCAAGGCGTGTACCCTTCAGCCTCAAGTAAACCAGGATTCACCCAGACCAGGCATTCAAATGGACGTGGCCTTGACCCCACTCCTACACCCCTATTGGTCAATGTTGCTATGTCTTCATCAAAGTTTTCTTTTCTTAAAAAAATATATATTTGTTATTTTTTAACTCTTATTTTAGGGGGTATGTGTGAAAGTTTGTTACGTGGGTAAATGTGTCATAGGTGTTTGGGATACAGATTACTTCATCAGCCAGGTACTAAGCCCAGTATCCAATAGTTATCTTCTCTTCTCCTTCCTCCCACCCTCCCCCTCAAGTAGACTCCAGTGTCCGCTGTTTTCTTCTTTGTGTTCATAAGTTCTTATCATTTAGCTCCCACTTATAAGTGAGAACATGTAGTATCTGGTTTGCTTTTCCTGCATTACTTGCTAAGGATAATGACCTCCAGTTTCATCCAAGCTACTGCAAATGACATGATTTTGTTCTTTTTTATGGCTGCATCGTACTCCATGGTGTATATGTACCACATTTTCTTTATCCAGTCTGTCATTGATGGGCATTTGGGTTGATTCTATGCCTTTGCTATTGTGAACAGTGCAGCAATGGATATTCTCATGCATGTGTCTTTATGATAGAATTATTTATATTTCTCTGGGTATATACCCAGCAATGGGGTTGCTGAGTCAAATGGTAGTTTTGCTTTCAGTTTTTTGAAGAATTGCCACACTGCTTTCCACAATTGTTGAACTAACTTACACTCCCACCAACGGGGTGTAAGTATTCCCTTTTCCCTGCAACCTCGCCAGCATCTGTTATTTTTTGACTTTTTAATAATAGCATTCTGACTAGTGTGGGGTGGTATCTCACTGTGGTTTTTCTTTCCATTTCTCTAATGATCAGTGACACAGCTTTTTCTCATACACTTGTTTGCTGCGTGTATGTCTTCTTTTGAGAAGTGTCTGTTCATGTCTTTTGCCCATTCTTTAAATGGATGGTTTGTTTTTGTTCTGTAAATTTGTTTAAGTTCCCTATAGATGCTCAATATTAGACTTTTGTCAGATGCATAATTTGCAAATATCTTCTCCCATTCTGTATGTTGTGTGTTTACTCTGTGGATAATTTTCTTTTTCTTTTTGCTGTGCAGAAGCTCTTAAGTTTTATTAGATCCTACTTGTCAAATTTTGCTTCTGTTGCTATTTTTTTTGGTGTCTGTGTCATCGACTCTTTGCCCATTCCTATGTACAAGATGGTATTGTCTAGGTTGTCTTCTAGGATTTTTATAGTTTGGGCTTTTAAACACAAACTAATGGAACAGAATAGAGGGCCCAGAAATAAGACCTCACATCTCTGACCATCTGATCTCTGACAAAGCTGACAAAAACAAGCAATGAGTCAGACTCCCTATTCAAAAAACGGTGCTTGGAGAACTGACTAGTCATATGCAGAAGATTGAAGTTGGACCCCTTCCTTACATAATATACAAAAATCAACTCAAGATGAATTAAAGACAACTGCTAAACTCCCAAGCTTTTAATTCATAAAAACGTTAAGCCTTAACAGTAAGAGGGGAAAAAAGCTCTCAAACTGCACAAGCAGCCTAAGCTCCACCTTTGATAAAATAAAGAGGCATGTGTGAGTGTAAACACATGTGGATATGCAGAAGCTCCTACACGTGGCTTCAGATATGACCCTCACTTCATACACCCGACAGGTGGTAGACTCCAATTTCTCCAACACAATTCCGTGTGCCAAGGCCCCCTCCCCTCTCAGATGGAGGAAATGCCTCTGTTTTCTTTGGGAGTCTCCAATGAGTCAATGAAACAGTTTGTAATCTGGGGAAGACCACTTCCCTTCATGTTCTGATCTAATCTGTCACTGTTTGGTCCTTTTATCAGGCATTTTGTCCTTTCTCTTTAATTCTTTCCTCCCTTGTCCAAGGTGAAGACCATGCCTGTGGTGCAGTGAGCCATTTCCAGCTTCCTTGTTCGTTTGGCCCAGACAGAGCCCCTCTTCCTTCCTTCCTTCTTGTTCTTCTCTGAATGGATCTTGTACTAGCCCATTTTCACACTGCTATAGTCATACCCAAAACTGGGTAATGTATATGGAAAAGAGGTTTAAATGACTCTCAGCTCCATGTGGCTGGGGAGGCCTAAGGAAACTTACAATCATGGTGGAAGGGGCAGAGGAACCTCTTACATGACGGCAGGCAAGAGAGAGTGAGCAGGAGCAGGGAAAGCTGGCCCATAAACCCAGTGATCTCATGAGACCCACTCACTGTCATGAGAACAGAGTGGGGGAAACTGCCCCCTCCAGTCACCTCCCACCTCGTCCCTCCCTCGACTCCCATGGGGACTATGGGGTTGACAATTCAAGATGAAATTTGGGTGGGGACACAAAGCCAACCACATTACTCCACCCCGGCCGCTCCCAAATCTCACATTTTCACATTTCAAAATGCAACCATGCCTTCCCAACTGTTTCCCAAAGTCAACTCATTTCGGCATTAACTCAAAAGTCCACAGCCCAAAGTCTCATCTGAGACAAGGCAAATCCCTTCCACCCAGGAGCCTGTAAAATCAAAAGCAAGTAGTTGCTTCCTAGATATAATGGGGATGCAGGCATTGGGTAAATGCTCCCATTTCAAATAGGAGAAATTGGCCAAAACAAAGAGCCTACAAGCCCCAAGCAAGTCTGAAAACCAGTAAAGCCACTAAACAATCTGTTTTGACTCCATGTCTCACATCTAGGTCATGCTGATGCAAAAGATGGGCTCCCATGGTCTTGGGCAGCTCCACCCCTGTGGCTTTGCAGGTACAGCCAGCATCAGCTGGAGGATGTGAATCTCCCTTCCCCACCATGGTGCATCTGTGAGACACTTTAATCTGACAGGAAGGCGTACATTGTGGCCCTGTCCTCTGTGGTCTGAGCACATGCTTGTCCCTTTGCCAGGACTTCCATGTCTCCATGTCCCTTCCACCTTCCTGGAGCCCCTCAGAGCAAGGGCCTTCCTAATAAGGGGTGCTGATGTGATTTGGCACTGTGTCCCCACCCAAATCTCATGCCGAATTGTAATTCCCAATGCTGGTGGGAAGTGATTGGATCATTGGCAGATTTCCCCCTTACTATTCTCATAATAGTGAGTTCTTAGGAGATCTGGTTGTTTAAAAAATTATGCAGCTCTTCTCTGTCTCTCTCTGTCTCTCTTCCTCTCTCCTGCTCCACCGTGGTAAGACATACTAGCTTCCCCTCTGCCTTCCACCATGATTGTAAGTTTCCTGAGGCTTCCCCAGTCAGGCTTCCTGTACAGCCTGCAGAACAGTGAGCTAATTAAACCTATTTTCTTTATAAATTACCCAGTCTCGGGTAGTTCTTAATAGCAGTGTGAGAATGGACTAAAACAGGTGCTGTTCTGTACACCCATTTTGGAGGGAAACAGAGTACCTGTCCCCTGACATACTGTGGTGAGTCTTGGAGTTATCTGGTTCCCATTTAAAGCCAAAGCTCATCTCAGGCGTGCCGTGTTATCCATGTTCTATGAAGAGCCTGTCATCGTGGGCTTCTCTGTGAATCTCCTGCCCACCACTTCCTTGCAAATGCACATGTGTACTGTGCTTGTCAGGGCCCCCAGCCCAGGCTGCATCCACCCAAGTGTGCTGAGATGAGTTCCTGGTCTGGGGCGGGTTGGCTCCTCAAATGACCTGGGTCTCCTGGGAGCCCACAGGAGCCTCCATTCCCCTGCAGGACCAGCTCACCTGCCTGGGTCACAGTCACTCTGCCTCAAGCCTGAGTGGGAAAAGTGCTGGCATCTTGTCAAGGGAAAGCATTCTACTAATATCCGGGACCTGCTGTAAACAAACTGGGTTGATACTGGAGAAGAAAGTTCAAGGGACTTTGCTTCTCCTGCAAATGACACAGAAGGGAAAAGCTCATCGACATGGGAAGAGCATTTTCAGGAGCAGGAAATTAAAAACAATAACAGTTCTTTCACTCCTGGGAAATGATCAATCCACAAAACCCTCTGATGCTGTTGAACACTCACGTGCTGTTACAGAAAACTGGTTGATGTTCAGGCGAAGTGCTTATTTTAAAATGCCAAATCTTGGTCATAATGACATGGAAAACAGCAACAAACACATCCATTCCTGTGTTCACCAGAGACTGTGCATGGGTGCCAGGGATGGGAGTGTCCTGACTCATCCAGCCTTGCCTAAGGTCCTGTTCGCTCCCAGTGAAGCCAAGTCGAGTTTTACTCCTCGGCCGGGGCCATGGTTTCTATTTTCCTTGAGGATGGATATTTTGAGAAGCCGTATATAACTTCATTGATCTTCTTAGAAATAAGCCCACATTGTCCAAGCAAAGTTCCAAAACGATGCACAAATTATAAGCTGATGAAAGCGAATGAATCAAGGTTGCAGAGAGATGGGAGTTGTAAGGATTTTAATGATGTAGGCCCTAGGAGTGGGCAGAACAGGTTCTTTTCAGTAAGTTAAACAAATGAATGTTTTTTCTATCAGTTGAGATGATAGAATACATTTGCCTCATGTAATTGCTTTGCGGTGGTTCTTCACAATTATCCCAACCCACCACTAAAGCAGCCCCGCTCCTGGGCAGTGATGGAGAGGCCAGCCGCAGTCCAGGAAAGAGACAGTTGCCTAAACAAGATACATTTCAAGGCAGAATGAATTCAGTTAAACAAAGACTAAAGCAGCAGATGAGGGATGAGCCTTCTCTGAATCTGGGGTCTGCTGTGTTTTTGCCAACTTTACTAAAGCAAATGCAGACTCGATATTTCCCCTCCTGTAAACACAGAATTTATCATACAAACAACAGAAATTAGTGACTGGATACTTTTCAATTAGATGATTTCACCTCAAGGAATGCCTTTTAAGCCTCATATGCAGAGATGAGCACACGTAGAAAAGCAGACGGAGAAACTATTTAAATGTGTGAGCATTACGGTCCTTGAATTTCCCTGTATATGAAGAAGAATGTGTTAGTTAGTGCATCCAGTGGGTGCTGTGAGGACCCACAGTAAAAACATAGTGATGGAACATCACGTATTAGGTGGCTTCTAATATGTATGCTTTTAAGACCAGTACGAAAAAAAATCATTTTAGAAGTTTTATCTTTTTAAATTAAAAAATTGATCTTTTCATTCTCTGTAGCAAGCAGAAGTGACACCAGGACAGTTGAAGGGAGTCCGTGAAATGAGGCTGAAAGGCAAAGAAGATTGCAAAGGAGATGCTGCGGGAGTGTGGAAAAAGCAGAAAAGGAGAAATTTCATCCAGGAGTCCAAATGTGCACACTCCAGAGACGCCCCTCCCCACAAAGCTCTGTGGACAGAGGTGGGATCTGGGTTCTGTCCACAGACAGGCCCGGTACACAAGTGCATTTGCAAAGGAGAAGAAGATCAGCTCCAGTCCTCCCCCTACTGCCAGTGGATGCCTTCTGGATGAGCTCCTTAAAACAAGAAGGGCAAAGAGCAGCTGGGCATCAGCCGTAGGGGAGAGGTGGCACCCCCAGCTGCCTGAGAGGCTTCGGGGCCAGGAGCTCAGAAGGCACCAGAGGACGTGTGATCGATGTGCTGGTGCCCTCGGAGCAGCAGGAGACGTAGACCCTTCCAGAGAGGCTCTGTGTGTGGTGTTGAAGGGAGACTGTGCATCTCAGTCCTTTTTTTTTTTTCCAGATGGAATTTCACTCTTGTTGCCCAGACTGGAGTGCCATGATGTGACCTCGGCTCACTGCAACCTCCACCTCCCGAGTTCAAGCGTTTCTCCCGCCGCAGACTCCGGAGTAGCTGGGATTGCAAATGCCCGCCACCAAGCCCGGCTAATTTTTTTGCATTTTTAGTGGAGATGGGGTTTCACCAGGTTGGCCAAGCTGGTCTCAAACTCCTGACCTCAGGCGATCCACCCGCCTTAGCCTCCCAAAATACTGGGATTACAGGCTTGAGCCACCGCACCCAGCCGCCATCTCAGTCCTTTGCTTTTCAGTTGCATCAGTCCGAGGAAATGAGAACACGTCTGAGCTCCTGCTCAGGACTCTGTGTCCCATGGGCAGCCTTGTCATGGCCAGTGGGCCAAGTGTGGTCAGGGCCCAACCTTCACTGCACTGCGTTGGCGTTGGCTCGTGCATGGACAGCATCACGTGGACTGCACATGCATAATCACAGGCAGATGAGAGAGAGACAAGGCAGGGTGAGGGCCCAGCAGCCGGCTGGCCATTCCGTCCCCTCTGTGGCCGGAACCTCTCCCCACAATCCCTGGGGCCCACAGAGCTCAGCTGAGCCATGATGAGTTGTTGTTCACTTCTATTAATCGCAGACATCTCAGAATGAGCTGGAGATGCGTAAGGAAAGCTGCTTCCTGGTGGTCTGATTTCAGTATCTGTCTTTTGAGGAATTCCAAGATGGAAACAAAAGTAGGAAACTTAAAAACTTGCAGACATCATATTCAAATGCACAGTGAATCAGGCACTTGGAACTAATGAGCCTGGAGTAACGTGGTCCTGAGCTGACAGAAATGACGCAGAATGTGCCACAAAGCATAAAAGCTGCCCTTCAGAGAAGAGCGCTGACAGTTTCCATAGAGTACCATACTTTTCTAAAAAGCGCCAGCGCCAGTCAAGTCCGTCACAAGCAGGAGGCTGACGAGTCCTCAGAGAAGGTATTTTCCTCTCTGTGGAAACAAAATGAAAGGCAGCGGAATCCACCGGAACCCCTGTTACCCTAAACAGATGCAAGAGGGAAAGGCCGTGAGCTGCAGGCTGGAACTCGCTCCCCTCCCAGCTCCAGGCTCAGGTATGCCACGGCCTTGGGGGATCTTCCCCGAATGCCTGCAGGAATCTCACATTCAACAGGTGCAGAATGGAGCCGCCTTTCTGCCAGATCTGATGGGTCCCTGACGCTTCCATCTAGAAATATTCCTGCTCTCGCTGAGCCCACCAGTGCCAAGTGTCCCATCCTCCCCGGGGCAGTGCACTTGCCGCGTCTCCTGCCTCCGCTGGCTGTGTTTGCCCCCCAGCGCCTTCCCTGCCAGAGCCAGCATCGCCCATCACCCATCCTTGCTCCTTCGGCCAGCCCTCCCACCTGTTCTTCATGCCCGGTCACAGGTTCCCTCTTCAGCGTGTCGTATAGTGCTTGCAACCCCAAAAATACTTCTCCCATTCTGTAGGTTGTCTGTTTACTCTGTTGAGATATATATATATATATATATATATATATATATATATATATATACATTGCTGTGCAGAAGCTCTTAAGTTTAATTAGATCCCACTTGTCAAATTTTGCTTCTGTTGCTATTGGTTTTGGTGTCTTTGTCATCAACTCTTTGCCCATTCCTTTGTGCAGGATGGTATTGCTTAAGTTGTCCTCCAGGATTTTTATAGTTTGGGGTTTTACACACAGAACAGTGTAACAGAATAGAGAGCTTAGAAGTAAGGCCTCACGTCTCCGACCATCTGATCTTTGACAAAGATGCCCCCTTGTGGGAGGGGCAGCCCACAAGTCCCAGGGCGTCTGGCACTGCCCCTCAGCCCCTCCTGCCCCCAAACTCACCCCCTCCTCCTCCACAAGCACAAACCTCCCGCTGGCTGCCCCCACTCTGTGCAGGAACGCATGCTTGTCCCCTGCCTAGGAGTCCTGTCCCCCTTTGTCACCAGCAGCTCTGAGTAACTCAGCTCAGGTGTCACGTTCCGGGGAGCGTGACTCAGAGCCTGTGCTGTCCCCACTGCACTGAGCTGGCAATCACAGCATGGATAGTGCCGGAGCCACAGGGAGTGTGGCCAGGATGCCATGAGCCCCGGTCAGCAGGTGTACCGTCAGGTTCAAACTCGAGCTCAAAGACGGGGCACACAGCAGTGCCTCACACGTGTGGCCAGCAGTACGTGCTCGTGGAAGGTCCGACGGACTTGTGCATGTTAGCTGAACTCTGTCCTCCAGCACCCCCATTCAGTGACAGTGACAAAAGATCCAGGCAAGGAAGTGTAGACACGATAACAACCATGTCCTCACGGTGTCCCCAGGAGTATCACACTCAGTGTCAAACGCTGCTACGTTTTAAAAAAGACCACATGTAATTCTTGCAAAATGTGTTCATGTAATCGTGGACATTCAAAAGAGTTATTCTTCTAATTGGAATATATCAGAAATGGGAAGATTTTGCAAATACTTGAAATTGATCAGGAAGATAAACATCTCATACAACACTGCATACAAATTCACTTTCGTAAGCAACAAATAAATTCTGACGTATTACAGACCCAAATCCATCTCTCTGCTTTCTATGCAAGCAAGTGACGAGTCTCTCCCCTGGACACTTGTCCTGCAAAACGGCAGCATTGTACTGTCCACCTTCACCCTTGTCTTTCCAGAAACTCCTCCCTGGATTCCTGAAGGTCTTTGTCACACCTCTGCCATGGCAAGCTGGCATTCTGGTTGGCATTGGCTCTCACTCTGCTTGAAATGATGGTGCAGTGATGCAGGCATCTGTGCTGAAGAGGAGTCAGTGCCAGGCCCACGCCGGGACAGGGTGTCAGCGGTGGGCAGGAAGAGTGCCCACCTAGAGGGACATGTACAGTGGGGTGGCAAGCAGGGCTCTGCCACATGGCACAATGTGTCAAGGCTGGCACAGACGCCTTGAGGGCAAGTTGCCGTGGGGACACAGCGTTTCCAAACGTGATGGGGTAGAGATGGGAACGTGCGTGGCCTGGAAGCCCTGGGGAGTCTCACCTGTTGCCCACGTAGCAAAACAGTCACGCAACCTTCCTCCCTGAGCATCAACTTTCCTGCATGCCCAGAGGCTTAGAGTGGCCAGTTGGCTATTTGTGGTCCATGGTTCACCGCTAGGAGCTGGAACCCTCCATCACCTGAGGGGAAGGGCAGTGAATGACCCAAAACAGATCCCAGGGAGCCCCAGGGGCCTGCTCCGAGGAAAGGGCACCTCGGGCGGCTGCCCTGCCCAGCTTCTGCACTGTGCCACCCAGACTCTGCTCCCCAGGTGGAGCTCTGCTAGCACCTGGGTGGGCTGGAAAACAGACTCCATGTACAGCCCACCCACTGTCTATGCTGAGCCAAGAGGGTGCTGACCAGCCCTGCAAGCACCTTCCTTTCATCCCAACACCTACTCAATAGCTGCTTGCTGTCGGGATGAAAGGAAGGTGCTCCCTCTCCGTGTGGTGATGGAAGGGTACCCGGACTCCGCAGACCTCACTTTCAGCTACAGTCAGAGTTCACATGTCTGGAGCAGGCTGGATGGGGAGGCCTCCTCTGCAGGGATTGCAGCCAGTTCACACCCACCCCACAGGCTCAGCTGCAGACATCACAACCCCAACACTGTCGAGAGGTGAGAGAAAGCACCAGCAGCACCTGAGTGACAACAGAATGGGAGGATACCCATCCCAGTTCAGGTCGCACTTTAACCCGGCTCTCCTGCTCTGCTTCTGTGGAAGGTCATGAGGTAGCCAGTCCCCAAGATGTCACGGCTCCAGCTGCACAGAACTGAGAGGCCTGCACCACTGCTGACCGGATAAGGATTCAGCCAGGGTCACGTGTGCGGCACCGGCCTGTGCAGCTGCCAGTGCTTTGAAATGATGTGGGCAGCTGGGCACCGGGCTCACACCTGTAATCCTAGCACTTGGAGGCCAAGGTGGGCAAATCACTTAAGGTCAGGAGTTCAAGACCAGCCTGGGCAACATGGTGTAACACCATCTTTACTAAACATACAAAAATTAGCCGGGTGTGGTGGCACGTGCCTATAATCCCAGCTACTCTTGAGAATGAGGCAGGAGAATTGCTTGAGCCTGGAGGCAGAGGTTGCAGTGAGCTGAGACCACCCCACTGCACTGCAGCCTGGGCGACACAATGAGACTCCATCTCAACAAGAAAAAGAAAAAATGAAGTGATATGGGAGAGGTCAGCTTGATACTTAAAGGGGGAAACACACAGCATCTTCTGGAACACGGAGAGAGTGAAGAATGACTCATCTCCCGCCTCAGGGAGAGAGAGGCTTCTCAACAGGAAGTGAGAGGTGAAAATGGAGCGGAGGAGGTCTTGGAGATGACCACCTCTGTGTCCAGAGGCCACCTGTGCGAGGTCTCGGAGATGACCACATCTGCGTCCAGAGACCACCTGTGCAAGGTCTCGGAGATGACCACATCTGCGTCCAGAGGCCGCCTGTGGGAGGTCTCAGAGTTGACCACGTCTGTGTCCAGAGGCCACCTGTGCCCCCGAAGAACTTTGCACCTGCACTTGGGGCGGAGGAAGTTGACTCTGAGCTGACAATGAACTTGACCATGGCCCTGTTAAAGGAGAGGAAAGGAAGTAGGCAGCTGTAGACCCAAGCCAGGCCTGTTCTTTCCAGAACCCTTTACAGAGTGAGAAGTGGCAAGAGTGGCAGTTTCAGGTCCCCAAGGGGAAGCTGTGGCCTCAAGTGTCGCTGTGGGGTGCCCAGCCAAGAACTGGCCACAAAGCCCCGTCTGCCCCAGAACCTGCAGCACAGAAGGGGAACTCAGAAAGCCTGAGCGCAGTGTGAGGACAGGGGAAACAGGGGTGGCCTGGAACCTGCCTGCATTCATGGCTGTTAAGCCCTGAGCCATCAGCACGCAGCAATTACTTCTGTTAAACAAAATAAAGGGACACCATCCCCAGGTGCCTCTCCATAACTTTCAGTTCAGAGGTGGCCAAAAATTCAAACACCCCACAACTTTCTCTGATACCTCCTGCACAAACAGCTTACATTTTAAAATCATCATTAATTAAATTTGTCTTCTGCTGCTATAATAGATAAAGCAATATCTATTCAATTCAGTTTCTGTTCAATCGCATTTCACTTTCAGAAGTGTGTCATAAAATAGGGCTCATCTAAACGTGCATGGCAAATATGTATAATTTTGGTCCTCAAACAAAGGAAAATAGAATTGTCAGCTGGAGGGTTATTCATGTAAGCACAGTAACCAGAGAAGTGGCATTGTGCTTATTTATGTATCAAACTTCCCCAAAAGTCTAATAAATCTTTTGTAACTTATAATTCAGAAGCCCAGAGAAAAGGAAAATGTGGAATTGAAACATGTGAACAGAACTCACATTTGTGGAACTTCTTATCAATCATAAACAAAGCTTTGTGAAGCAACTCTTGATCAGTGCATCTCCCAGAAATGCCAGCTGATATGCAGCTGCCTGATAGGAGCCCATATTTTTGTTTGTTTGTAAAATTGTTTGTTTTGTTGAAGCCAACAGAACCACATGCCAGCAAACTTGAAAAAAGAAGAATGTATTAGAAACTACAGCAGCAAGTGCAGAACGTCTCACTTAGCAATACCCAAAGCCCCTCTCGTGTGCCTTCCTGTACCCCAAGGGGAAGAAACAAAGACTTCACTTTCCATCATGTGCCCTAGAGTTAGTCAAGCAAACCCCAGACTCATACAGCAGAGGTGAACAATGTCCAGATGCAGCAATGGCCTTCAGCAGGGGAGTCTCAGTCAGACCTTCTGGCTGGGGCTTCAGCTCTTCATGGACAAATGAATAGACATTTCTTTTTCTTAGTCCCAGAGTCACAGATGTCTTTGATAAGAGGCAATGAGGTTTCCATCAGACTAGACCTCTGGGTATTCAGATGTCTCTCCTGGCTTTCTTGATCCCAAATGTGAATTATTCTTGAATCTTTAAAATTCTGTGTGCCGACTATAGCTGCTAACAAATTGGTTGCAGGTAATACATCCATGTAAAAATGAAAACTGGGATTTCATGGCCTGGTGCCTTAGCATGAAAGGGTGGGATGCAGGTGGTGGACAGCATAAAATGATGAGGCTGTTACTGTAGTGATCTCCTAACTTAGAATAAAGTGAAGTTTATCCTTCTGAAGCCAAGGCACTGGAGACCAGGTTGCTGTATTTATGAATCACCAGGGTGGACACAGGTAATTCAAGGACTGTCAGGCAGGTGGGTGGTTTCTAATTATGATGAGAAACTTAAAAACAAAGCAAGATCAAAGCTGAAAATTCTTAGCTTAAGACATGGTCTGGAGCAAGAAGATTCCATGATCGTCTTAAATCTATAAGAGCTGGAAATCAGATGCAGGGTCTGATTCCTAGCATTGATGAATTACAACATAAATTGGGAGTTTTATCCATAGTCTCTGCCAATCTTTCAAATGAAAAGTAGACCATTGAAAGACAAGGGGACTGAAAATTTGAGTAGGGATATTTGGGAGGATTAGGATTACACCAGGGATTCCAAACTGCCCTTGCGTTGAGTCTCCCTTGCCAGAAGAAGCAGCACCTTCTCCCTTTCCCAGCTTGCCTCATCCCTTGAAAACTTCGGCTGGCCTCACCAGAGATTGCTTTACTGCAGAAGGATGCCAATTCTTTTGTTCTATCACTGACCGCCCCCATTTCCTTTGAACCTATTATTAGAACCAGATTCTATTTATGACCTAGGAAGCTAATTATAGCATCAAATCCAAGAAAAGAAGACTCACTAAATCTGGGTTCCCGAGAGGCCGGCACATCTGCCGGGGACTCTTGGCCAGCAAGAGGGTCCTAACCTGAATAGGGGAGTGCGCGGAAGAAAAGGTAGACAGAAAGCGGGGTCTGGAGGGCTGAATAAGCAATACTTGAACAGCAATGCTTAAACAGCAACTTTATTGTGCACACAGTTAGTATATATATATTTGTTCTACGTCATTAACAGGGACAGATACCATAGTGATTACAGTAACAAACACTGTTGTAACAGAAAGTCCTTGGGATACAAGTTCAGTCAGCAGATATGGGGGAACTCATAGTTAAAAATTACTGATCCGAGTCAAGGCACTAGAGAGGCAGAAACCCATTATATTTGCGCAATCACAGGAACAAGCACAGGACCCAATAGTGGATAAACAAAGTCACAAATCAGATGCAGAAACTACTGATCCATTAACCTGTCAGGACACAATGACCTGTCAGACCCATGCAGACCACATCACAGTCTCACAAAATTCTTTTTGTAATTCCTTTACCTGCAGTTCCTACTTTCCCGTAGCTCGACTGCCTCCAACGGGAAACTGTGTCTGAGCTCAAGCTCACCGTATGGCAAGGTCCAATTCCGAGGGACCTCACTAGGGAACGAACCCCACAACTAAAATAATTGGAAGATTTACTAATTTGTATCAGAAAGAAAACTTGAAGATTATGTATATAGGTATGGATCTGAGGATACTGGATATAGGAGACAAGCTGTGGGAAGTAGAAAAGTTCCTCTTTAAAGTTTCCTTTCTTGTTAAAGAATAAATCATAAGTGTGCTCATAACTCTTTGTTAAGCCCTATCCTGTGTAGCTGTTATACATGCCATGTTATACAGGTAGGTAGTATACTCTATGTCCTTGTACTTTAACCAAGGTTTTTGTGCTGGACGTGCTCACAGGCGTGTCCCAGCTCTCCATTGCTTTTACCTGCTTAGAAAAGTTTTAAGTTGTTAGTCAATCAGGTTTTCATTTAGATTATGAGGTCTGGCTCCAGCCGACATAGGTCAGACATGGCAGTAAGGACAACCCCAAATGTGTAAGGGATAAATATGTCTGCTTTTTCTTTGTTCACTGTACTCTCATGGCAAGATGGCTAGCAAGGGTACCCTTCCTGCAGTCCAGAAGTAAAAAATTGCATTGCTGAAAGATCCTTTGTCTCAGTGCTGGTTTTTCTTTGCAGCACCGACCATCTGTTTCCGACACAAGGCCATTTACTCAGATAAAGTTTAATTTATAAAATCTGTGAACTTAGCGGAGCTTCTGTATCTAATATGCTCAATTTATCAGCTTAGAATGGGTTTGCCTGATTTCTCGGTAACCTCTAAGCTACACTCCATGACAACATATACCAAATAAAGTTGAGGTGCCAGAAATCCCATGGTATGATCAGGAGAAGGAGCTCCAATAATTGATAAGGCAGGACCATCAGGATGGATCTGGGATCATCAGACTCAACTCTTCCCAGTCTTGGCGGAGAGGACCGATCGGCTTACGACACCTCCAGGAAGCTGTTGTGACAGCTTGGAAGCCATTGAGCCCGCAGCTCTGGAGAACCACCTGGAAGAGGCAGTCAGTGTTCTAGCAGGAATCTCTCTGTTATCACCACCACCACCCACCCCTGCCAGATAACTGCCGCAGGAAGGCCAGCCTGTGGCCGGGGAATCCAGTTCCTAGGAGTCTGGCTGCTTGCTCTGCCTTCAAGCACCGTGAGGATACGTCTGGCTAGCAGAGCCATGGCCTCATGTAGTAACTCCTAGGGTCTAGAAGACAGAAAGATTCTCTCTACAGGAGATTAATTACATGCTAAGGGAGCCAATGTGCATATTTTTTGAAGGAATTTTTAAAAATCATCTGCTCTAAGCCCACGATCCCATCCTTAGTAGAATAGGATCTGAGATGCATGCCTTCACTCATCTATTCAACATTTTGGGGCCGCATGTCCTGGAAGCTTGAACACAAAGACAAAAGAGCCTCAGGCTGTGTGGGAACACACCAGCATGGAAGCCCGTGGCGGGGGGAGATGGGTCAAGCCCTGGAAAGGTGGAGTGGGGACCCTCTGGTGTGGGTGGGGGGAGGCATCTTTCCCCATCATTCACGGGCGTTCCGGGGAGTGAGAGCAGCAGATGAAAAGGCAGAGACATGTGGTGGCCATGAGAGCTGACTTGGTGACTTGGATGGTTTTTCCTGGAGTGGAGACATCGAAGCTCAACTTGCTGGAAAGGAGAATTTAACTAAAGGTGTCCCTCAAAGCTGCAAGATGAATTCTGCATTGAGTGCAGCTTTTCTCACCTCTTTTTTTTTAATCAAGAGGAAAATAACAAAATATCTTGCTTCAATTAATCAGATGAGTAACTGATACCACATAGACATCAGGAACTGAAGCACACTCTGGAGTGAAATCGGTTTCTCTCATGAAAGAAAGCACTTCAGCTTCCCACAGTCTCTTGACCTTTCCACTCAAAACCAGGATGACCCCAGGCTGGGGACAAGCTCCTGAGCTGGACGGTAATGCAGCCGCCCCTGCCCAAATGGACCTCTTGACTAGTATTAAAAAATAACACAGAAACACACCTGTCATCTTCCAGGACTAGTAACATCTTCAGAGCATAAAGAAGACTCCAGAACAATCTAGATTACATTCCTATTTTACAATGGAGGGCATTTATCAGAAAAAAGGATGAGGAATGTCTCCAAGCCACACAACTAGTCTGCTGCACAGCCAGGATCAGATGCCAACTTCTCTGCCTTCCTGTCTGAAGCATTTTCAGTACCTGCAGCACTGCTTCGTGGTCCAGGAAGCTGGTGGCCACCAGTGATATTTCTGTAGAATTATTCAGGACCCTAAATTCACGAAAGAGACCATATTATAACGCTGCAGAACATTCTCAAAAATAGCTATGTCACATGCTCAGACATTATGCTCTTAAATTTGTCGTTAATTACTATTTTGTGCTTTAAAGTAGGTACATCAAATTTTCTCTCATAGAGCATATCAAATCAAGACCTCAGTAGCTGCCTTTTGATTGTAAAGACAGGACCCAAGGATTCAACTCTAGGGTGTCGTGCTCTAACCACAGGAAGTGGGCCACATCCACAGAAAGCTGGAGGGTGGAGGACTAAGCTCCATTGCAGCTTTCCCGCACCATGTGCCAGTGTGGATTTGGGAAAGGCCATATATTATTTCCCCTTCTTTCTAAGTTTCATCACCTTAATAAAGGCTCTGAGAAGTCCTGCAGCAGAGACACATGTTAAAAGGTACACTGTCATCTCTTCTCAACCTTTCAGGCCATGCAGACATTCTTTAGGGTCAGCAATGCCTGTTCGGTACCAATGATGACACCATGAAGTCCTCAATACTGAGAGATTGGTCCAATGGTTAACGCACGCCCTGAGAGCTGGAGCCAAAGGAATCCTTTGTAGCAAGGTGGGCAGGGGTGCAGGTGTGGACTCTTGGGCCTTATTCTGGGTATTCTCTAACATCGCCCACACCGCCTGACATGAGGGCCTGCTCTGCCCACTCTGAGAACCGCAGCTCTGGGGACAATCTCAGAAGGAAAAGAAACCGCTGGAGAGTGGACGCTGAAGTCACAAGGACACCCAGGGACCAGCATGGGGACTGCTCAGGCAATGCCTAAGTCAGAGGCTGGACTTGCCTGCAGGGAAACAAATGTCCCCTTACTTGAAACTCCAGACTTGAATGACAAACTCTGGACACAAGAATTTGCTTTTCATCAGCTCTCTGCTGCCTATAAAAGTATACAATTATACAACCTTTCCAGGGGATAATGCAGCAGTATCTTAACAAAAGCCCTCAAATGTGTACCCAGCAATTCCACTTCTTGTCATTTACTGAAGAAAATTATCAGAAAAGGATGCAAAGATGTATGTGACAGAATTTCACTGCATGCTCTTTAAGACAGCACAAAGCTCAAACAACCTAAAGGTCTGATGACAGAATACAGGGTGAATTAGATAAATCCTATGCAGCCATTGAAAGCAGACATCTGATTAAGATGTTCTCAGGGTGGGCTTGCATTTTGACCTTTCTGTCACTTAATAGGCAGGACCACAGTTGGTATAAGTCCCTCATTTGGGACAATTCTGAACAGAGGAAAACAAGCCCTCCTGCAATTCTCGTATCACCTGCGTCATTAGTGATTACTGACAGGAAAGTGTGTCAACGTATACTTTTAGGTAAGAATGCAAGTAACAACCAGCATACATGCACTAATAAGAGAAAAAAAATCTGCATTAAAAACCCTCAAAAGTTATTTTACAAATAGCAGGGAACTTAGGGACACTGCAGATGAATTTAATTTTGTTTTCTTTATGAGTTTCATCTTTTCAGATTGTTGCAGTAAGTATATGTCCTTCAACAGCTTAGTCAAAGAATAACCAACATTCAATAAATTAGCGTGCATTTTAAATAGCAAAAATCATAAAGCTATGGGGTCTGTAATTACGGCCTCATAATGGCTATAATGCTTTTTTCTAAAAAATTGTATATGTATCTGTTCATGTGTGTGAGTGCATTTACTTATATGCAAGTGTCTGTGTGTGTGCATGCATTCATGCATGTGTGTATGTGTGTGCATGCACAAGTGTACATGCAGGTATATGTGTGCGTGCACACTCGCAGAAGTCTAATAGCAGTGAAGCAGCTCTGAGGTGGAGAACCCCGGGCTGGGAACCCAGCAGCGCCCGACAGAGCTTGCCGAGCACCGTGGGTCCTTTCTCCCTCCTCATTACTCAGACTTTTTCTTCACCTGTAAAATGTGGCAACTGTGCGCTCCTCATCTGGCTGATGTAAAAGCTTAATCAACTGAAGGAATGGACGTCTCACACTTGCAAGGGGTGGGAAAAGCTAAATGTAGCCCTTACATTAAAACTTAAAATGTAAGGATTATGTGCACTGACAAAGGGAGAAAGCCTGACTCATTAAGACGCATTCCAGCATCACTCGCCAGGTGTGCACTGCTTTCTTCCTCTAGCTCTGGGGGGCAGCCAGCCTGGGTCATGGGCACCCCTGCCTTGACTTAGCTGCCCACCAGCTCCCTCAAAGTGCAGCCATGTTCTCAGCACCGAGACCTCAACGATGACCAACAACACAACTTAGTGTAAATGAGTGTCCCACGGTCAGCAGCACGGAGCCAGCTAACAGAAGAAAATGGCTGATGAATGTCCCAGATGCAAACTCAAGGCTGTTCTGTGCTCTGAGTGCGGAGGACTGAGGGGTGCCCTGAGCCCTCAGCCCCAGCAGGGTGGAGAGCAGGTGGCTGAGGTAAAGGGCAGGCTCCCCGCGCCCCTGCCTCCAGCCCGGCACTGCTCAGAACATGATCCTCAGAGCCCTGTGAGAAAAGGGCAGGGACAAGATGGCCTTGAGAGACAAGATGGCTCGGGGCTTCTCAGGCCAGAAAACAGCCAGTGTTGTTAAGAATCCATCACCTAAAAGACTGCAAAAGCACAGACCAGGGGTCAGAAGCTGTGCTGGGTGCCGGCCACCGCCATGAATATGACAGCCCAGACCCTGACCGCAGAGCCCGTTCTGCAGAGGGGACGGCACAAAGGAAGCAGGTGGATGCCGGCCACGGGAGGTGCCACGAGGAGGCACAGGCCACGGTGACAGCGGGCACAGGGGTGGGTGTGGCTTCCCCAAGCAGGGGCATCCAGCCGAGACTTGAATAACAAGAAACCGCCAGCCCTCACAGAGGCACCACACACACATGCCAGACGTGGGATCTGCAGGTGCACGCTGGGGCAGTCAGGGCTGTGGTGCAGTCATGGCACCCGGGAAGTCTATGGGCGTGGGGCTGTGAGGGCAGAGGTGAAGTTGATCAGGCAGCCTGAGACCAGGTCCCGCAGGACGTGATGGACATCAACAGGAGGCCCAGCTCAGCCAGCAGGACAAGGGTTCTTCGCCTTCCTGTGGCATCTGAGAGCAGCGCCACCAGCACAGGGCCCCAGGAGCTGGTCAGAGCAGGAGAGGCCAGTGGGACAGGGAAAGCAGAGTCCCCCTCGGGTCCTTACAGATGGGGCCCGGGAGCCCCACCCTGCAGGAGGGAGAAAACAGGTGAATTTCCAGGTCACGCCGATGCATTCCAAGCTCTTTACCTTGGCGAGTTCCTCCTTGCTTCCGCCAACTCCTTCCCATCATAGATCACCAGGACAATCTCCGGGGCTGAACAAGTGGGTTCATTTTTAGCGAGAGGCACCACCCCCCATCTCAGCAAGAGGGCACCTGGGGAGAGCTGGGAACAGGAGCTGGATGTGTGTGTGTGGTCCTTGGAGGATTAGGGTGCAGGCCTTTGTTCAGGAAGCAGGCCAGGCTGCGGTTGGTGTCTCCCCAGCCCGTGTCTAGAAGACGGAGGGAAGGCAGCTGGGTTAAAGCCTCCAGTGGCAAAGCCCAGGCAGCCAGGGTCGGGTGAGCGAGGGTCGGGGGGGTCTGGTCATTCTGGATTGGACCATGTCCATGTTCTTCTCTGCATCCTGACGGGATGATGCAAGGAGGTGATTTGTCTGGATCAATCCTGGTCACAGAGTGGCCGTGGGTGTGACCTGAGTGTTCCGTGATCTCACTTATGGTCACCAAAGGACACTGAGGCCCAGCCAATGCCACCAGCTCCTGCATGTCAGCAGCGGCTTTCTCTCTTTTTAGATCCTCACTCCCCTCCCAAATGTGGACGAACTCAAACATGTTTTTTTTAAGGTGTGATCTCAGCCTGTTTTAGCAAGATGGATCAGAATAAACACTCTGTTTTAATTACTTTCCTAGCACAGAGTATTTTACTATAAAACACCATTCCTCTGCCAAAGAGACGCATTTATTTGCTTTGCCGTGCCTTTGGAGATCACGGAGTGTTTATAATTAGGTTGTGAAACCACGCAATCCTTCAGCTGGTGTTGGCTGTTTTAAAAACAGACTCATGCATCTTGAAGTAAGAAAATGTTACCATATACCATGGAAATTATGCAGAATTCTTTAACTGAAATCCAGAATGTGGGGTGGGGGTGGAGTGACTATATATTAAAAAAAAAAAAAAAAAAAAAAGCCTTGACTTCCGAACCGCAGCCAAGGTGCTCAGTGGCGTAGTACGTTATGATTCAATAAAAAAGAGGCCCATTTAGATTGCAAGTGGTTATAAAATTGAGACTCTACAGATAACTTTACTCTGCCAATGTATAGAAAAAATGATATCTTAATAGAATAAAGTCACTTGTTCTCTTTGTTTGCAGTTTATATTAAATCTTCCCTAGAATGTGATTTTCAGGCAGCTCTCCTAAAACGCTCCCCCAGGACAGTGAAATTTGATGATGCTGGATGATGTACAGGAAATAATAAAAAGGACCACGGGATATGTCATCAGGAAATTCCTCAAACCTTGCATTTGAGAATGAATTATTTATTAAAAGTTTTTGGAAAAGTCCTGGTGTTGCAAAACCAAGTTTTTGATGAAGAAGAGAAATATTTGTGTACACGAAAATGCATCCTTTCTTAGAATTTACTATGCAGACTTAGCTATGCAGGTGGGGAAGGAGGAACCCACCTGGGGGGACGTCCCTAAAGGTTGTCACCCTGAAGGCTTGAGCGCTCACCTGCCTCAGGCCTCCGAGACAGGAGGGGCCCTCCGCAGAGACGTGCAGGCAGAGACAGGGAATGCACTTTAGGTGTGGGGGACCAGATCAGAACCAAGGGTCATGACGGAGGGCAGTGGCTAACACCTGCAATCCCAGCTCTTTGGAAGGCCAAGGCGGGTGCATCACCTGAGGTCAGGAGTTTGAAACTAGCCTGACCAACATGGCGAAACCCCATCTCTACTAAAAAAGGAAGAGTTAGCCGGGCATGGTGGCGCACGCCTGTAATCCCAGCTACTAGGGAGGCTGAGGCAGGAGAATCACTTGAACCCAGGAGGCAGAGGTTGCAGTGAGCCAATATTGCATCACTGCACTCTAGCCTGGGCAACAGAGCAAGACTCCATCTCAAAAAGAGAAAAAAAAAAAACCACACAGTGAGGAACGGTGTGTCCACTGACTGCCGTGGCTGCGTTTCTCGAGGATGAGGACTGCCCGTCGGAGAAACAAGGCTTCATTCACACCCAGAGCTCGTCTGAGGGCCCACAGCCTTACCATGCCCCGTGCCCCCATCGCTCATCTCATTCCGGTGGTTTATGTATTTTACAATGTTTCACAGCACGAGGAATTCAATGATGTGTGACCCC
>PVKP010035114.1:0-23609 GCA_004027715.1 Plecturocebus donacophilus | reverse complement strand
CACACACACACACATGCACTCATACACACACGTACAAATGCACTCATATGCACATGCACACACGTGCTCAAATATGCACTCACACACGTGCACACACATGCACTCACACATGGACTCACACACATGCACACATATGTACTCTCACCTGAACTCACATGGACACATATACACTCATGTACACACACACACATACACACACACTCTCATTCACACACATGCACACACACATATCTTCTAGGGGGGCAGAACACTGAGCTGAAGGGAAGCTGAACCCACTGGATTACTTGGCTCCGTAGGTTCGGTGGCTGCCAGCTGGCGAGGCTGCTCTAGCGGAAGCAGACGGGACAAGGTAGGGAAGAGGTGGAACTGCAGGAACAGCAAAGAAAGACACGAGGCAGGATGGCTCAGCATACTGGGAAGTGGCCCAGGTTCCAGGGGCTTCAGGCTTGGGACGCCTGCTGAGTTGGGCTGAGCTGAGCTGGGCTGGGCTGCGCAGGAGGCACATCTCACCCTGGGCTCACTGCTGCCTTCTCCCAGCAGCCAGGTGGAGAGAGAGGACAGCCCTGTTAATATTCCCCATCACCTAGGGGGACCCTGGCATGTCTGGGAAAAGAGCAGAAAATCCCCCAGGACATCCTACCCATTTTGGGTAGTGGCGATGGGGATGGCAAGAAGCCTCTTTTAGCCCCCCAGATCCTGACTCCGGCAGGGCAGGAGAACTGAGAGGGAGGCTTAGCAGTGACGCCTGTTTACAGCTGTGTGCACCTGGTACACCTGTGTACACCTGTCTAGCCAAAACCATTTGCCAGGAGTCTGAAACAGGTGGTTTGTCTCCCATGTGAATGAAGAATCTGTATCCCAAGAGCAACTGAAATATTGGCGGTGCTAAAAGCGGTGATGACACCACATCATGGGACTTGCTTTGGAGCCAGAGTTTCTGACACACCCACGCAGACCAACATCACCAGCTGGGTGCAGCTGGAGCCCCAGCAAGCTGCTGCCGTCCACACGCAGAGCATGCCGCCCACGGCCCATGTTTTCCATTGCATTCTCTCCCCCTCATCTGGATTTCACTCTTTGCCCTTTGAATCACTTCAGAGGCAAAAGAGAAAGTGTTTCCTTGAGGCAAAGTTTTGTCTTTTGCTTTGGAAACTACCATCTCCCCTTTGCTCCAAAGGAGATTACAATATTAAGGACACAATGTCAGCTGAAGATTACATGAAAGGGATAATTAAACAAAAGCCCCATATTATAAGCCATCTAGAAGGGAAATTAAGCAGCTTCTGCATTCTCCGCATCTTTGAAGGATGTGCTTAGAAGGGGCAGGAATTGTTTGGCTTGATAAATAAAGATAGTAACCAAACTGTATTGCCCATTGTTCTGCCTGTATATGAAAAGCGATTGCCTAGCCAAGCTGACTGCACACGCTGCGGAGGCATAACCCCTCTGCCGAAGGAAGGATTAAGAGACTGACAAGTTCTGGATAATAAGACTAACTAATAATTTCCATCTCGGGGAGGGTCACACGGAAGACCACTGCCAGAAGGCGGAGCTTCCATCTCACTCAACCAGACACCAGATTCCCACCTGAGGCTGCGGAACAGATGAGTTTTGTTCCTGATCACACAGTTGCATCTCACAAGCCTAGTATTTTACCATTTGCAAGGTGGGCTGGATAGGACCTTCTCAGGGGACCACTTTCCGCACCCACTGCTACTCCCACCCACCCAATCCCCGAGAGTAAAAGCCACTGAAAAGAATCCCGGTGGGGTGACCACAGCCACCGCTTCCCAGGGGGCTGCCGAGTACCAAAAGCCTCTGTGAGTCTTAGTTCAACTCATCCTCCCGTTCAGCTGAGATGGGAGGTATTTTAGGTTATTTTACCAGAAAGGAAATAAAGTTCAAAGAAGTTGGTTCGGTTGGCCAGAGTCACTTGGCTCATAAGGTGGAGCTGAATTCAAAACCTTTGGCTCTGGTGGTCCCACGTAGGTAGCCAGGAGGAAGACTTTCCTGATGCCCTGAGGTCTCCCCCGTACTTGGGACCCACCCATCCACCCAGTGGGAGCAGAGGGCCCCTCCTCCCCAGAGGGCTCTGGTCACATAGCAGATGCTGGCCGCTGCAGTCTGCAAGGTGAAGGGTGAGCGGGGGGCCTGAGAGAGCAGATTCCCCCGGTTGCCCCGTGCCAGGGGACCCTCTGAGAAAGTCCACTGGATGTCTGCTTATCGCCCAGTCCCCAGAGGTGGGGATGGGTGAAGGAAGGAATCAGGATGAGGGAATCTTCTAGAAAATGCCCAGTGACTTTCCTCAGAGAGGATAATGGCTGTTTTGGGAGATCTGCCATATTTTCTGGAGGCTTTAGGTGGGTACAGCAGTGGCCTTGGCATCGTAAATTGCAATCAAGCAAAGATGTCTAAGAGGGAAATACTATCCACTCTGCTGTGCAGCCTTGGCAAGGGTCCTGAAATCTTAATGGAATTGAGCAATTTTTTGCATAGCACTGTAAATTCCCGGTGTCTACCTTATCTCCTCATCACGTTATTCAAGGGACATGAAATGGAGAGGTATGCTGAAGCTGGCGGCTGGGAGGAAGCCGGACCCAGGAGGCGGCTCGGGAACCCTCTGGCTGACACAACCTTTCATCCTCAGCTCTCTTTCCCAAAGCCCGCCCCTCCCCAGCTGCAGGAGGGCTTTGCTGTTTACTAGTTGTCTGCTTGTACCTCCAGATGAAGCCTTGGGGTGGCTTCTAAGACCAGGGCTGGGTTTTTCTCCATGGCCTGCAGCCTCTGGACTGAGTGAGTTTCTCAGTGTCCACTATGGTCGCTCCCGCCAGGACTTCCTCCAACCTGGGGCACCGCTGAAGCCCTGCCCTCCCCCGCACCCCCTTGCCCTTCCCCTAATTATCTAACGGCACCGAGCGTCTGCTGGAGGCTTGTCTTTCTGGCAAGCCCCACGAAGTGAGCCATGTCTGGGTCTTGGTCCAGCCATCCTTCTGCATGGTGGGGGCTGCGGAGCGCCGACCAGAAGCACAGACCCAGCCTCCTTCCCACATGGTGACAATGACTAAATGCTGGCCTCACAGGTGGGCCAAGTACTTGCCCATGACCTTCGATGACTGTTGTTATTGTTACTGATGACAGCATGAGGATGGGGATGGCCACTCCTGTCATCGCCAGCTGGGGGGAAGCTTGCACAGCCTTTGGACCTTAAGGCACTGGTCTGGTGAGGCTCCTCCTGTGCTGCTCTCTTCTGAGCCCAGCAGAGACACAGGAGGATTCCAGGCCCTTCCCCATGCTCCCCTCCAGGTCACCTGGCTGGTACTCATGCTGGGACACCTGTCCTAAGGGCCTCTTCCCAGACAGCCTTGTGCCGAGTGAGGTATGTGGAACTGGAGCTCATGGGAACTGGGACCCCTCAAATGGCCTTGTTAGTCTCACTGACCACTGAGCACTGTGACCCATCCTTGCTTCATGTCAGACAGCATGGAAAATACCCCTTCCCTGTTTCTTCCATCCTTCAACTTTGGGCTCACCTCCTCCAGGAAGTCTCCCCTGACCACCCGGCCCATTCTGTGTCTCCTTTTCTGGATTCCCCATCTTGACCAGCTTTAGGGACCACTGACTAGGCTAGGGTCAGAAATGGCTTTCACACCTCAGGGTTCTCCACCGATGTCACCCTGTGCCAGGGACTGGGCGACATTTGAATTGCACTGCATCAGTGTAGACTTCACTCCCACAACAGCCTCTGCAGTCCACGCTGCTGTGAGCTCCATTTTATGGATGAGCAAACTGAGACTCAGAGAGCTCAGACAAACTGGAATCCACCCGAACGTCAGCACCCGGCCACTCCTGTCTCTGCTGCCAAGTCCCAGCTACCCCTAGGAGAGGAGTGGGATGGCTCAGTGTCCCCTGCCAAGGCCCTTGTGCTCTGGAGCATGACCAGATCAGCTCAGCTATGGCAGCCAAGGGTGTGAAGAAAGGCCCCATCAGACCCCGGCTTCACAGGAGCCAGGGCAGGAGAAACGCAGGGTTTGCGGTAGGGTTGGTCAACCTCTCTCTTGACCTTCTTTTTTTTTTTGAGACAGAGTCTCACTCTGTCACCCAGGCTGGAGTGCAGTGGTGTGATCTCGGCTCACTGCAACCTCCACCTCCTGGGTTCAAGTGATTTTTCTGCCTCAGCCTTCCAAGTAGCTGGGACTACAGGTACCCACCACCATGTCTAGCTAATTTTTGTATTTTTAGTAGGGATGGGGTTTCACCATGTTGGCCAGGCTGGTCTCGAACTCCTGACCTCGTGATCTGCCCACCATGGCCTCCAAAAGTACTGGGATTACAGGTGTGAGCCACCATGCCCAGCCTCTTTCTTGACCATCTTAGCATCAGGACTGGTCCCGGTGAGGCCAGCACACCCAGGATCTGGAAGCTTCTCTGCCTTCTCATCTCTGTTCACTGCACATACGTGTCCCTTGGGCCTGGCCACTGAGGCCTGTGAGCTCCCCCAGGACAGGGACCATGTCTGTTTAAAGGGCCTGGACTAGGGCCTGTCTACCCTAGGTCTTTTGGAGCCCCTTATTCTCCCCGACCCTCAGTTTCTTCTTCTGTGAAACACTGGGACGAACTCACCGCAGCCCTGTTTCCTTCCCAGGGTAGCCATGAGAACCAAACACCCAGCCTTGGAGTTCCTGATCAAGTGCTCAGTGGCCATCACCCACGGTCAGCATGCAGTCTCCTGAGCCATGCGTGGTGGTGAGCGTGTATGGGGGACCTCGGCATCAGCCATATCCCTACTCTTGGTGGCTAAGGGTAACACATGGTGCCTGTAAGACCACAGGTACTGCGGTTGAGCTGCAGGATGGTGTGCAGAGGGTCTGGCAGGCCTGGGCACCTTCCCCTCCCTGCTGATCCCAGATGCAGAGCCTGGGACCCCTCAGGGAGCAACTTGCTTCCTTTCCTTGAAGCACATGGGTCCAAACATCCTCTCTGGGGCAGTGTCAGCCTGAAAGCAATGCCTCCTGTTGCTCTAATTCCCACCTCCCGCCAAGCCTCATTTGGTGGAGGTGTGGAGCGCTGCCCCCGCGACGGATGGAGGTGGAAGGCCCGGTACAGAGCCAGCTCCGTCAGGCTTTATGTCCCAGCCACTTCTATTTCACCCTGATGAAACATAAAAATGGTTACTGAGCAAAAAGCCTCAGGTATTTTTTATGAAGCTATAATATTCTCCATTTTAAGAAAGATTTTTTAAAAAGAAGGAAAAAAAAAAAGAAAGCGATGATGTCCTGTTAAGCCAGTCTGTGTACCCTAGGGATGGCCTTCTGGGGAAGCACCCAGCCCAGCTTGCCCAGGGGGACAGGTCCCTACCGCCATGAGGAGGCCACGGGCTGAGGGCTGAGCGTGGCCATGCTCTCCAGGTGTCCCGCTTGGCTTGCAGTCTGTGACTGAGCTCACCGCCCGGGCAATCCTTCCTGAGGGCTGCAAGGCATGGTCCCAGGGGGTGCTGTGCTTCTGGGGAGACACCTGAGTTGCAAAAGAGCTGCTCATTCTCCAGACAGACATCAAGCCTGCTGGGCGGCTGAGGGACGTTTATTGCAATGACAGCACCACCACAGTGTGGCCTCTGCTCCCAGCTCTGTCCGAGCAACAGAGGAGGAGGGTGTGAAGATGGAGTGCCTGCCTGTGCCAGCGGGGTTCCTGCCCAGCTCGTGCTTTGGGAGGGGCTGCTTCGGCCCAGCTCAACTCTGCTAGGAGAGAGAAAGCGGAGGTGGGATGCCGGGGTTGGGGTGGCGATGTCACAGACGCTTTATCCGGGATTCAGGAGCCACCTGGTGCTGGCAGCATCAAGCTGTCATTCGTGGGATGCCTGCCCTGTGCCAGGGACTGGGTGACATTTGAAATGCACTGCATCAGTGCAGACTGCACTCCCACAACAGCCTCTGCAGTCCACGCCGCTGTCAAACTGAGACTCAGAGAACTGACACAAACTGCCCAGAGTCACACACTTACTAGGTGCTTCTCCAGGTGATCCTCACCCCACTATTTGATGGGTCTAAACCCCACCCCACACAGAGGGCTGATGATGCCCATCCCCCCACCCAGTGTTCAGGGGGGTGGCCCCACAAGGGCAGCTTCCTGTGTGACTGCAGCGGGCAGGGGCTGGGATTAGGGGCCCTGCAGGATGCCTGGACCTGACACAGCAGCACTGCTTTGGTGCTCCTGGAAGAGACAAGTTCTGAGGACCCTTCTTGGGGAAGCAGAGGCAGCCAGCTCAGAGAGGACGTTACGTTCCACAGACAGGTTCTGGTGTCAGTGCAGAGAAATATACATGAATGTCCCAGTGTGGAGCTGGGCCAGCTCCCTCTCAGACCCACCGTGAAGTGCCACGGTGCCTGGTCCCTGGAGCTGGGCCAGGAAGGGTCACGGCCTACTCCCTTCTCTGTTGCTGGGGATGCCTGGGACTCAGTTGCCCTCAGGGACCTGCAGGGCCTGTCCTTCAGAAAGGATTCTTCCCGGCCCCTCGTGAGGGCTGCAGCAGGAAGGGAGGACTCCCTGGGGACGTGCCTGGGCTGAGGCAGGCAGGGCCCGTGTCTGGGGCAGAGGCTGAAATGGCTGCTGGCTGCTAGGTCTGCAGTACGAGGAGCAGAGAGGTGGCTTCTCAGAGCTCCAGAGCCTGCAGCAGCCTGGGGAGGCCGCTTGCCCTCCTCCTCGTCCTCCCTCCTCCCCACTCCTCCTCCTCCTCCTTGCAGGAGCCCCAGGCCTGGGCTCTAGGAATGCCGGTCCCTCTGCCATGGAGCTGCCCCAGCCCCAGCTGTTCCTTCTAAGGGCCAAAGGAACGACGATGCCAATGGGACCTGCTCTGTGGGGACAGATCCATGTTCTGGCGAACTCTGTGGGGCTCCCATGGGGGGCAGGTGGCCTGGGGCAGGAGCGGAACCAGGGTGTCTCCCTCAGGGTCTCTCCCTGCAGCCTCGCCCTCCCCCCTTGTCTGGGAACCACCCTAGGAGCCCCTGCTCTCAGCGCGAGGGTGGACAAGAAGCTGACCATGCTGGGGACGGAATGCCCACTGATTTGGGCATCTAGGGCTTCAGCTCTGTCCTGTGAACCTGGTTCTGGAGCCCCAGGCCTTGTGAGGAGAAGCCTGGATGCTGCCCAGAGGCAGCCCCATCAAGAAGGCATCTTCTTTCTCTCCTGGGAGGTGGTGAGTCCCAGGCAAAGGCAACTTCGCTCCTGGCCACGGGGGCCCTTTGGGGCCAGGACAGCCTGGAGTGAACCCCATGGCAAGCTGGCATCATCCCTGTCCCAAGTGCCCCACCTGTCAGCATCAGCCACAAAGGCTGCCGTGGGCAGGCTCCGGCTGGACACAGTGCCCGTGGTACTCGGCCTCATGGTGCCTGCTCTAGGGGGTGATGGCACCCTTGTGTTCTGCACCCACTACTTCTAGGGGCACCCAGGGCTGGCAGAGGCTCCTGCGGGGGCAGCAGGCAGAGAGCATCCAGGCTGAGGGTCAGGCAGCTGGCCCACTTCCCGGCCACTTCCGTGATCTGTGACAAGGCGCCCAGATCTTTCTGCTTCTCAAATGCCTCATCTATAAACGGGGTGATGGTGGTACCCCCAGGGGAGGCAGCGGAGGGCAGCGATGGGTGTCCCCCATTGACGGAGCCACTGCGGAGCTTCTGGGAGGCTGTTCGCTCCCCGGTGAAGTGGAGCATGTGGTACAGGTTCACTGCCCAGCCGGGAGTCAGCGCCAGAGGCGGCCAGTGGCATGGACACGGCTACTGGTGCTCAAGGAGGTCCAGGCAGAGCGGGAACCCAGCTCCTCCGACTCTGAATCCAGGGCCCCCACGAGGAGCTCAACTCCCAGAACTCAGGCTCAAAGCTCTGCCTGCTCCGGGGATGCGAAAGCCCGACCTGCACTGCCGCCCGTCTCCTCAGGCCCCAGGTCCCCGTCTCCCCAGACTCGTGCTCTTGCTCCCAGAGGCTCTGTCCACGCTGCCAGGGTGGGCCGGGAAGGAGCCCCTGCTGCCTCCACCCAATCAAGCCGGGCTTGACAGCCAAACAGCCCTGGCCTGGCAATGGTGCCATGCGGGGACACACCCCCGCTTCACTCGGGCATGGAAAGCAGTCATTAAGCATTTTAGAGGACAAGGGCAAAAAGGAAAACACTCATTAGAAGCAGAAATAGTTTCCAAATGAGCCATACAGAATCCGCAGGGAAGTCTGGCCTGGAATGGGGGCCTGGTCCCCCGAGGGGGCAGGCGGAGAATGCAGAGAAGGACAGAAGGTAGAGGACCCGGAGAAGGGGCGCAAGGGGAGCTCAGGGGC
This sequence comes from Plecturocebus donacophilus, assembly GCA_004027715.1. NCBI lineage: Eukaryota > Metazoa > Chordata > Mammalia > Primates > Pitheciidae > Plecturocebus > Plecturocebus donacophilus. The sequence goes on along the minus strand of PVKP010035114.1, from coordinate 15,296 downwards.
CCTGAACCTCTGCTGCCCACTCCTCGAAACCAGCAGAAAATCCCAAACAGGAGGGTCCGCTCTGATCAGCCTACCCCTTCATGCCTCTTCCACCCTGAGAGGCTCAGGGCCAGGTGGCTGCGGTGACACCCACGTCAGGTGCTAGGGGCAGAGGCCACCGCCTCGGTAGACTGGAGCATGGCCCGCTCCTCTTCTGACCGCTGGGTGACCTGGGCTTGGCCCTGCTCTCACTGGGTTTCAGAAATCCTTCTAGAAAATGCACTGAGCAGGCTCAGGGAGCCTGAAGGTCTGTCAGCTGTGACACAGAGTCCCCCGAGGTGCTGAGGATGTGTGCCGCCAGCAGGGGAAAGGGGTGGCCTGCTCCAGGTCATGGCTCTGGCCTTGACCTCAGGTCATCTTGAACTCAGGTCATCTGGTCCCTCCCCAGCTGTCCCGGTGACCTCACATGCTGTCCACTGGTCATGGCAATGGCTTTATTCACCCGTGGCCCAAACGGGTGTCAGTGCCCTGTGTGAGGGGTTTCCTGCCTGGCTCCTCACTCACAGCCTAATATAGCATTTGTCAGCAATGAAGAAATGGGGAGGGAGAATATGACAGAGAGAAAGGCAGAGAGACAGACAGCCTGAAAGACAGACAAACACAGACAGAGAGGCAGCGTGCTCTCCTGAAAGCCCCAGGACTCAGAAGCTTGGGCCCTCCTCTGTAAGTCTTGGCACCAACCCTGCGCTCCAGGCCCCGGGTCTGCGAGGCCTGCTCATCCCTGTCCTGGGGTGGACAGGTCACCGCGGCAGAGCTTGGCTCTCCCAAATGCTGGCTGCTGCCCTGGGGGTGGCTTTGGCTCTGTGCTGGGCACTCGGGGAGACAGGATTGCATGTCTCTCCCTTGGGGAGCTAACTGGCTGGAAAGGAAAACCCTGGCCCATGCAAGCAGACATGCCCACTAAGTGCAAAGTGGCCTTAGGTGACATCAGCTGGGGCATCTCAGAGGGCAGGAGTGAGTTCACGGTGGGTGGGCAGGAGGCAGCCACCGAGCTGTGGCTACAAAGGCGGGGCAGGGGGTGCTGCTTCTTTTTCCACAAGCACTTCTTCCTTCCTTTCCTCCCTCCCTCCTCCCTCCAACACCCTTACCTTTCTAGAAGGCTCACCCCCTGCAGGGGGCTGAGAGGGCATGGCCAGCTCATCGCTCCCTTTCCGAGTGCCTCCTGCATTCAGAGGCCCAGGCTGGCTCCCTCCTCTGCCCCCGCCACCGGCACGGCCCTGACACCTTCGACCCCACCTAATCCTTTTTCTTGGTAATTGGTGTCAGAGACAAACTTGAGCCAATTTCCATCTGAGCCAGTGTCTCATGCCTTCTTTCCTACTTAACATCAGAGAAATTAAATGTGGCCACGCCGTCATTATCCTGGTGTTGTAATTAGCACCAGAACAAATTGCCCTGAGCGCCACCGGCTGCCGCGCTGGCTCCGGGCTCTGAGCAGGACGTGCATCGCGCTAATTGCTTTGGCCTCCGCTCCTTAACCTCCTGTTGCCCCGCATGGACGCGGGGGAGCAGGAGACCCCCACACCTGTGTGCACTCCCTCTTTGTGATCTGATCACAGAAACAAGTGTGACGCTGGAGGACACAGGAGAGGGAGGAGAGGGATGGCTCCCCCGGGCTCGGGCAGAGAAGATGAAGAGGCCCCAGCTCGGCCATGAAGAAGCCGGGATCCTGCCATCCCAGCCTTCAGGGAGGCTCCGGCTTCCCCGCCAGCTGGGAGGTAACGAACCAGATACACATGAATCAGTCCAGGTAGGTCTCTAGCATATGGAGGCCGGGAAACGGGAGCGAGGGAGAGCTGGGGCAGAGAGCGGGACCCCTCCCCTTGCCCAGCCCGAGGAGAGGAACAGGAGCAGCTGCATCTAGCGGGGATCTGGAGTGAGCAGAATGTGGCTTGGGAAGTCATCAGCTCAGACCTCATGGCCGCCCAGTGGTGTCCGATTCCAGGAAAGTAAATTTAGTGGAATTAAAAAGCCACAAGAGCATCATGGAATGAGGGGAGGCAGGCGGCGGCGTGGGCACGGGAGGACAGGCCTGGAGGAGCAGGCAGCTGGGCTGTTGGCAGGACACCAGCTTCCAGGGGCTGCCCCGACAGGAGGGCAATGGACAAAGATGTGTTCTGACCGGGGACATGAAAACCGAAAAGGAAAAGGGGCAGAAACCAGACCTGTAGGGCTGGAGGCCCAGGAAGGAGTGCACAGGGCTGCAGGCTGCTTTGGATCAAAGGTGTTTCTTGGGAAGCCAGAATTTGTGCTCTAACTCTGACTCAGCTGCCAGAACTCTGCCCTTGGGTGGAACCCCACCCTTCATCGGGTAGAGGAGAAAACCCTCTGCCAACGGGTGGAACACCTTTGGATCAATTCCTAGTAACAAGACCCTGAAAGCCACATCCCACAGCCATGCTAAAACTCCCCATCCCAAGGACACAGGTCTGAGCAATTAGAAAACCAGGTGCTAGCACGTCAGCCTCCAAGGGCTGCAGAGCCAGGGAAACTGATGACAGGGTGAGGCGTCGGGAAGCAGGCTCCGAATCAGCACATCCCTGGATGGTCTTGGATGTCATTTGCTACTGAACTTGCTGAACCACAGACAGCTATTTCTAGGAACTGAGGGAGAACAGAAAGGGTTTAGAGGCTGGGGCTGGGAAGAGCAGATGGGTAGAGAGCCTTGTCTAGGTTGAGCCCTGGACTCTGCATCGAGATGGCTCCGGCCCTGTAGGCACCTTCCAGACCAGCTCTCCTGGGACCATCAGCCTGTCTGCACTCTGTGGCATGTGTGACTCTTTTCTCCCTGAACTTGTGTCACCAGCATTTGGGGGATTGCTTCCCCTGCTACCAGACCCTCCAACTACACCCCGCACCAGGTCAGAGAGATCCCCAAACCATCAAGGTGTAGGGGTTTGCTGCCTTGAACAACAGAGAGTGGAACCACAGTAGGAAAGGCCTCAGGCAGCAACTGCTGGGTAGAGGCAGCAGTAAGATCTTGGGGTGACCGAGGCAGGCCACAGGGAATGGGTTCTACTGAGAACAGCTGCAAACCAGAGGATGTGTTTTGAAAAGGACCTATATCCACTGCATAGATCCCTTAGACCTTCCTGCCCACATGGCAGGCAAGGCAGCTGGCGAACGACCCCCAGTGGGCAAGAGGCCAGGTGGGCTTCCCGCACCCACTCGCCTCTGACTCAGCAACACTGTGCACAAACACCATGGACAGAGATCTGGGCCCCAGGCCGCTCTCCCGCAGGAATGGCCAGCCTGCCCAGCCACCACCTGCTCCATCCCTGCCAGAGCAGACATCACAAATCGATTACAGAGCTCCTTCCTCCTTTCCCCAGAGCCATCCCAATCAATCCACCTGCGCCTGGCAACCTCCAGGAGCCTGTTTTCCACACGTGCCTTGTAACTAACTCACGAGAGAATATGTGTTTGCAGCTTTCAGCCAACAGGCATTATAGGGCAGGATACTTGGCCTTCTCTCTTGTCCTCATCCAAAGAAAACTGAAGTGCCTTGGAAGCTGGAATCACCTAGTTTATTTCCCATCGGTGGGTGAGGGCTACCCATGCCACCAGGCCTTATCCCCTTCCTGACACCTGACAACACCTGCCCAGCCACCGAGCTGGCCTCAGGGCCGAACAGCCGAAGTCTCCCTAGGCAAGCTCACCAGGGCGCTCAGCCCGAAGCCACGCTGCATGCGGAGCCCCACGCCCTCAGTGCCCTCCACAGACCCTTCCCGAGTACCAGTGACGGAAGAAGAATCCAGTCCCAGCCACCTACCTGAAGGAGCCAGTAGCACCTCCGGTGGAAGGTGGGGATGATGGAGGAATGGACATAGCAGCCGTACAAGCACTAGGGAGAGAGGAAAAACGAGAATTCAGTTGGAAAGAGGGAAGGAAGGAAGGAAGAAGACGGCGCAACAGAGAGGGAGCAAGAAGGCGCCGTGGCCACCGGCAGCCCAGGGAGACCGAGGGCGCCTCTGTGTCTGGCTCCAGCTCCAAGACTAAGGCTCTGGGACAGCACCTACCAAGCCCTGTGGGGACACGCCAGCTGGCAGACTCGATGGGCAGCTGGTGCTTTACCCTCTGGGGGCCACAGAGGCATCGATAACCCAGGATAGCCAAAGACCAGGGAAATGTACCTATGTATGCATTTGCCTGTAAGTTCAGGGGCTTGGAGTTCCTCTGCAGTTCATTCCTAGGGCCTAGGTTAAGACCCTTTGGGGAACAGGGAAGGACTGACAGTTATAGAATTGATTAAAACACATGAAACACACACACACTGCAGATCTTTCCTGGCCAGGGGGCCCTGGCTGGTACGAGCCCAACGGGGGGGGGGCAGGGGGAACAGGGTTGGGCGGCACCCACCCCCTTAGGAGGGGCCCCTTGTACAGCCCTGCTTGTTGATTTTGCCTATTTATTCATATATTTGTTTGTTAAGTAATCCTGCATCTTTTGCAGATGGACTTGGTAGAACTTTCTGCGCTATCCAGTGTGGACAGAGCCAGGTTGGAGAAAGTGGGTAGAAAGTCAAGTTCAGGAAGGATGGACTGTGAGTCAGGATGGTTCTTGGGTGCCCGTCACCTAGACCCAGGTGAGCGGAGTTGACCAGAGGGTGGGGTCATTGGGGCTGGCATGTTGGTGAGGAAGGCCGCCCTGCCCTGATTCTGTGGCACCGCCTGTGTGTGCAGAGCTGGGCACCGTAGGCCAGGCTTGCTGGTGACATGGAGAAGGGGGCCTAAGGAGAACCCCTCATTAGGTCCCTCATGCAATCCAGCTGGAGGGTCTGAGTGGGAGGGAGGGCCTGGCCTTGAGTAGGTCATCAATTTGGAGAGGGAAGTCTCACGGCACCCAGTGATGGGAGCCCCCATCAAGGCCAGGGCCAAAGCCTTTTCTTTTGGTGCCTCTGATTCCAGACTGGAATGATCTCCCTTCCATCGGCTTCAGAGCTTCCTCGGCTTCCCATTGTACCTCCTCCAGAAGGGGTGGGGCAGAGAGGAGAGGAAGGTTCCCAGGAGCCACGTAGGACATTCGCCAGGTGGGAAAAGGCCTCCCCCGCCTCTCCTGGCTCACTATAATCTCACTGTTGTCCCCCACACCCTTGAACCAGATCTCCAGAGAGAAATGCCAGCAGTTCCGCATTTAAAGCTTTGATCAGACATTATTTACACCCTCCAAAAGACCAAGTGCAATTTGGTTGAACTAGGCGTCCACTGGAACCCTGACTTTCTGATTAGCAGAGTTGAAAGAGAAATCATTTTGAACTATGGGATTCTGGCTGCAAGAAAATCAGATTTCAATGTGTTAGAACTTTTACAGATCGCTGTCAGCTGGGACTTAAGCCCTGTATAAACCAAACAAACAAAGCGGAAATTAATTTAAACGATTCCCTTGCAATTCTTGCCCATGAAATGTATTTATTATTAAGAAAGCAATATTCTTTCTTGACTTTTCTTGTTTTCAAGACACGGTGTTTTGTTTTCGTTGTTTGATAACTCACTCCTTTGCTGAAGGAGACTCATATCTGGACATTTTTTGTAAGCATTTGGTTGTAATAAACAAGCAAACCACCTGTGACTTTCATCAGCCCCTTTCCTTTGGAATTTCCATGTTCTCACGGGCAGGTTCATTACTTTGACTCATGTCATGAGTCAAATGGAGGGCAACATCAGCGGCTGAGGGATGTCTCTCCCATCCCTTTGAAACAAGAGGCCATCTGCTGTTTCCTTTCCTCTCTAGACTTGGCAATCACGCACTCTCTTCAGCTGTCTTGTTATCTGTCCATTACTTTCTCCTGGACTTGAAAAGACAGTGGTTGATTTTCACCATCACTTCCCCCTCAAATGCCTGCCTGTCTGCCTGGACTGGGCTTCAGCCTCCCTGAACCCCACACTCAGAAGTGAGGATTTTCCAAACACCAACTGTGTCGTACAAAAGAGGAAGGCCCAGGACCACTCCCCTTCACCTCCCGAAGCATCCCAACACCTGTCTGCCGACAACCTGGCTTATCCAGAACTGCCCCAGAACCATCCGATAATGCAAAATGAAGTTAAAGAAACACTGCCGTTTCTGCATCAAGGCTCATGCGTTTTAATCAGAGGAACCCTCGAGGCCTCGCTCCAGAACCCAGTCACTCCATTTTTAGATATTGCTCTAACCGCTGTGGCAATCCCATGCCCCTGGTCTCTTTGGGTGAGAAGGGTGGTCCCGGGATGGTGGGAGGGAGGGGAGTGCGGCTGGGGGCAGATCCCCAATAGCAAGGACTATGTCAAAGGGTACCAGAGGAGAAAAGGGAAGAGCTATGTGAGGAGCCCCACGGACTCAGGAAGCCCTGGGCAAGCCAACCCTTCCACGTTGCCTGGCTCAGCACACTGGCTCACCCCGATGGCTGGTTATTTGTTCCCCATCTGCCTTCCAAGAATGCGGGCTCTGGAAGGCACCGGGCTTTAGGCTTTTTGAATAAACATGGCCCAGTTCTCCCCACTGGCAGCTCCAAGACACAGGTCCCAAGAAAGGACTCCAGAGATGGTCAATGTTTAAGTTTTGCCTGTGGCGCCCTGAACACTGAGGACTTCTAATACACACTAGAAAACAACCTTGATAAATGGCTCTGCATTTAGGGCTTAAAGGGTTAAGCTTCAGTTTCAAGGAAAGGGGACTTGTGTGGAGTCACGGTTTGCTGTCCATGTGGGGAGAGAGGCTCACAGCAGTCCCCTCCTGATAAGTGGCCATAAGGACCTTGCTGAGAGGATGAGCCTGCCTGGGGTGGGAGATGCCTGCCTGGGGTGGGAGATGCCTGCCGGGGGTGGGAGATGCCTGCCGGGGGTGGGAGATGCCTGCCGGGGGTGGGAGATGCCTGCCTGGGGTGGGAGATGCCTGCCTGGGGTGGGAAATGCCTGCTGGGGGTGGGAGACGCCTGCCTGGGATGGGAGATGCCTGAGTGCTGTGAGCTCCGAGAGTCCTCGTCCTTCCAGGCTGTACTGTGGGTACGTCTCTAATCGTTTCTCTCGGGTGGCTCTGTGGGCTGAGGGCTTATGCAGCAATGGAATCCTTGGGACACTCCTTGGACCCTGGGCGTGTATACCCTCATCAGTGACTGTCACCGGAAAAGGACGTCAGAGGAGGCTGCAAAAGTTTTACCGATGAGCAGGGTTTGCTGAGGGAAGCACAGGGGAGAGGATATTTCCAGCGGCAGGAAAAGCACTCGGTGGAGGACAGGAGACACCCTCTCCCCTTCCAGTCGCTCCTCGGCCCAAACCACCCCACAGCCCAGCCCTGACCCCAGGCTCTTGCCACCCCCACTGCCCTCACGTTGCAGTCTTTTCACCAAATTCCAGGCCATATGACAAGGTCATTACCAAGCCAAGTGGGGATTAGTTGCACAATATTCCACGAGGCCGTGTGTGGAATCCATTCCCTTTACCCACTAATCAAAAAAGCAATCAAGTTTGTCTGTAGTGATTTGTGTTGTACAACTCCTGCCATTTTCTGATCACGCTCTCGGGGTCCCCTGGGGTTCCCCAGTTGAGCTTTTCATTGGGGTAAGCCACATCCTGAGGTTCGTGGACGAATCTGCGCAGGTGTGAGGCGCACACGTGTGTGGGAATGTGAGGGAGTGCGTGCCGGGGGTTCCCTTGTTTTTGTGTATCCACAAAAAGAAAGAGAAAGGGAGCAGCTAGGTATTTCTAGGAAAGCTGGGAGGACGTCACCCTTCAGATGAAGCTGCCTTTGAGTCAGCTCTGCTGGGGAATTCGGGCCTGCAGCTGCCCCTTCACCTGGCAGGTGAGCAGGAAAACACTTTTTCATAAATATTCAAAATTGCTTTTATGACACTATAGGGCTTAAAAAAAAAGTAAAGATGAAATTACAGGGAAAACCAACAACCGCAAACAAGAGCTCCTTTCAGCTCAAAGTAAGTGCCTCAAAAAAGAAAGTGGCTTTTCTGAAGGGAGTGAGCACGGCCGCAGAGCCCCTCGAACAGCAGTGGGGTCCCCCCCAGAGGGCTCCTGCAGGCTGGACGGCATGAAGGAAGTGGCCCATGAAGGAAGCCCCTTACAGGTTGGGATGTGGTGGGCACCTCCCTCCCCGGCCAGCTCTCCACAGCCTCATCTGATGTGGCAGATTCTGCCCCCGCCCCCTGCCCCCAATGACATCTCTGTCTCTCTCTTCCTAGCTCTGTATCTGTTGTCTCTCGGGCCTGGATTCTCTGTCTCTCTCTCTCTATCTCTGTATCTGTTGTCTCTCAGGCCTGGGTTCTCTGTCTCTTCCTATCTCTGTATCTTTGTCTCTCAGGCCTGGATTCTCTGTCTCTCTCTCTCTATCTCTGTATCTGTTGTCTCTTGGGCCTGGATTCTCTGTCTCTCTCTATCTCTGTATCTTTGTCTCTCAGGCCTGGGTTCTCTGTCTCTTTGTCTCTGCCTCTCTTTCTGTCTCTCTCTGTCTCTCTCTCTGTCTGTCTCATCCTCTTCTGCTCTCTCTGTCTCTCCCTGTCTCTCGCTCTCTCTCAGTCTCTTTCTCTCTCCATCTCTGCAGCTGTCTCTCTCTCTCTCTCTCTGCCTCTCTCTCATTTCCCCGATCTCTGACTCTCCCCTCTCTCTTTCTCTCTCCACTTTTCTGTGTGTCCCCATCTCTCTTTCTCTCTCCATTTCTGTATCTGTCTCTCTCCCACTCTCTCTCCATCTTTCTCTCTGTCTCTCCCCATCTCTGTCTCTCCCTATCTCTGTCTCTCCCTGTCTCTGTTTCCCCTGCCTGTCCCTGTCTCTGTGATTGACACACACACGCCCTCCATTCCTTTCCTACCACCTCCCACGCAGCCCTCGGGGAAAGCCGCAGAGGACCCAGCAACCTACCCAAGGTGGCCCAAGCAGAGCACGCTTAGGGCATGGAGCCCCAGGGAGCAGATGGGGCCTGAAGGTCCCAGTGGGCCACAGGGCAGCCCTCTCCATGTCCCTGCTCACGTGCGTGAACCCCTGGCCCCAGGAGGCCTTACGCGCCCGCCTGCAGGCTCTGCCGCACATGGCACCACTCACCAGGACAGCTCCCCCGCCGCGCTGCCCCCACAGACCCCGCTCAGCCCGAGTCCAGCTCAGGTCCCCCTCCAGGAGCCCCCAAACCAGTGGCCTAGGAGTAGACCCTGGGAACACCCGTCAGAGCGAGGCCATGGGCACACGGCGGAGGGACAATGTGGGCTCTGCCTCGGGTCATTTCACTCTTCACCTCCACAGCCTCGGCTCACCCATCCTGGGGGCTGGCGGACTTCCTGCTAACGGCCAGACAGCAGACGTGTCTGGCTTTGAGAGCCGGGAGGCCTCAGGGGTTACTAGGTCCCCACCAAGCAGGGAGGAGCGGCAGGCGGAATGGGATGGGGCTGCGTTCCAATCAAACCACCACGGACGCAGAAATCTGAATCGAGATGACTTTCAAGTGTCATGAATATTCTTCTTTTGGCTATTTAAAAAATGTAAAAACTGTTCTTACCTCACAGCTGTTCAAAATAGATAGGCCAGGCGTGGTGGCTCCCGCCTGTAATCGCAGCACTGCACTTTGTGAGGCCAAGGTGGGCAGATCACCCGAGGTCAGGACTTCGAGACCAGCCTGGCCAACATGGCGAAACCCGGTCTCTACTAAAAATACAAAAATTACTGGGTATGGTGGCATGTGCCTATAATCCCAGCTACTCGGGAGGCTGAGGCACGAGAATTGTTTGAACATAGGAGGCAGAGGTTGCAGTGAGCCGCAATCGCACCACTGCACTCCAGCCTGGTGACAGAGTGAGACACCGTCTTCAAAAAAAAAATTAGCTGGTTGTGGTGGTAGACACCTGTAGTCCCAGCTACTCAGGAGGCTGAGGCAGAAGAATCCCTTGAACCTGTGAGGTGGAGGTTAAAGTGAGCAGAGATCTTGCCACTGCCCTCCAGCCTGGGCAACAGAGTGAGACCCCATCTCAAAAACTAAAAAATTAAAATAGGTAGTGGGCCGGATTTGGCCTGTGGACCATTGCCTGCTGACCCTGACCTGTCAGGTTGGGAAAAGTGTGCATCATATCGTCCTGTAAAAAATTCCCAATTTTAAATCACTGCCAGTGACGTTCGCATAGCAGGTGCTCAGGATGAGTGATTTCCACAGGATGTGTGGCCTCAAGCAGGGAAGAGAAGGGGGTGTGGCCCAGGCGTGCGCAAGGTCATGGACTGCACATGACACAGACATAAGGAAAGCCAGAAAATGCTTTTCAAACAGCACTTCGTTCGGGATGCTTGTTTCCTAGTCCTGGGCATGAGCACGTGTGGCCCTTTTCCCCTGGAGGAGCAAAATGACCCTAGAACTTTTCGTTGGCCTCCCACGAAGACCTTCTCCAGGGAAGGCCCTTTCATGCAGTTTTCTTGTGTCCACCTCCCACAAGAAGGCAGGGAACGCGCGGAAGCCAGGGGCTTGCTGTGAACCTCCCATTCTGGGAAAGTAGGAGCCCAGCGTCTGATTTCATGGATTGCTGGGAAAGACAACAACCTTAGCGTTGCTCAAAGGGTCTCTTCAAAGCTGTTATCCAACTTGGCAGCCACTAGTCACTGCGACTGTTTGAATTCTAATTTAAATGAAGTCCAATTAAATCAATCAGAGCTTCAGTTCCCCAGTTGCAGAAGCCACATTTCAGGTGGCAGAGGGCTTCCACACTGGATAGCACAGAAAGTTCTACCGATGCTTCCACGTTAGAGAACATGGGTTGGGACCAGTTCAGAGACGCTTGGTTGAGACGCTTGGAGCTTGGGACCCAAGGGGCCATGATCTGGGGGAGTCAGGACTTCCAGGGTTGAGGACCTGGGGCATCGCCCTGCTTGAAGGTGGGCAGCTGTACGTAGAGCTGTGCTCTACGTGGGCAGGCCTGAGTCAGCCAGGGAGGATTCCCAGAGCCTTCTGTGCCTGTCATGGAAAAGCTCACTCCTCAGCTCCCCTCCCTTCTCTTTCCCAAAACCTTCTCTAATGCAAGCATAATACCCGCTGGGGCCTCCGACAAGGGTGTTTCCCAGCAAATCTCCATCCATAATCCTCTTTTATGAGGGTCCCTCTGCCATCTCCTCTGCAAACAGTCTTGCCCCAGTCCCAGTGGCCAGGCCACCAGCAGGGGCCAGAGAGTATGGTTAGGCTGGCTGTGGCAGCCTCCACACCCCCACAGCCCCTGTGGCTGGCCCCAGAGGCTCCCCTGGGCACACCCCTCTCCTGCTGGGGAAGTGGCTGTCTACACAAAGGCAATCTGAGCGAACACAGATTTTTTTTGGTGCTTGGTTTATCTCTCTTGCTTGTATCTGATGCACCCGGGACAAAGATGAATCGTTTTTAAAATGTATCCAGGATATAAAGCTGATGGAAGAAAAAGAGCTCATAGAAGGCAAGGGAAAATCCACCTAGAAGGTGAGGGTTTAACGCTACCCTCAAGCAACGCAAGGGCAGGAGCAGGTGAGAGGCAGCCCCGGGGACAGATGGGGTGGCAGCCACAGCCTCCAGAGCGGGGTGTCCTGGGCTGGCCGGGCCGTAGCTCAGGTGTACATGGGACGTGTGGGACTAGATCCCACATGCACAAGTGTTCACTGCTGTCCGCTCTGCGCCTGCCTTCAGCTTTGTCCCCCAGACTCCCCCCGGCTCCCCTAGCCTCGTGGAGGATGGAGAGAGAGTAGGCGTTAGGCAAACGGACAAGACCAAATCCAACATCCCTGGTGCTAAGGGCAGAGTACCAAAGGGGCGTGAGCAGCCTGGAGGGTGGGAGTGTCCCCTTTTCATCTGGAAGGTCAGCAAAGTCACCTAAGCGGAAGTGACATTTGTGCTCAGACAAAAAAGGTGAGAGGGAATTGGCCGGGTGGACAACAGGTAGAAAAGGCTGGGCCAGGTGGACAAAAGGCATACAGAGCAGGGTCCGCCAGAGGCCAGGACGGCAGGCTCCTTCCCGGCTCTGTCATCTGCGTCCTTCTTGCTGGGTGAAGCCGGGGGTGGTCAGTGCGTGAGTCCACACACTGTTCTGCAGAATCTCCCCCAGGGGACCCCCGGTGAGCAGCGGGCAGGGGGCCTTGCCTTTGAAGCAGAGGTCCTGTGATGTCATGGCTTTGCCCTTCTCCACTGGTCCAGATTGTGCATTGAAGCAGATTTCCAGGAGGGACTGAGAGTTGCTCTGAGAACTTGGCTCAAGCATAGGCTCAGAGCTAGAACTCTGGCTCTGACCCGCCCGCCAGCCTGCGTCTCCTTTCTCTCTCTGTGTGCCTTCCCTGCCCTGTCCTCCCCACGACAGTCGGGCTGACTTCATGCAGCAGGTGGCCAGACTCCCGTTATTCCAGCTGTGACCTGAGATGCAGGACAGTCTCCCTCTTGCACAGAGGCATCTGTGGGGAAGACCAGGGCCTGGACACACTCAGCAGTGTGTCCAAGGTCACCTGGCTAGGAACAGGCAGAAGGATTCCAACAAGCCTCATCTGACCCCAAGGCCATTGCTCCTTCCCCCAGCATGCCACCTCCTGGTCCTCACTCAGACACCCACGCCACTGGCTGAGTCAGGTCTTCTTTGGGACCCGCCTTCGTCAAAGACAATGAGATGAAGTCCCGGAGCTGCTCCCAAGACTGTCCTCGCTAAAGGATTTGGTTTGTATTAATCTAAGATTAGACCAAATGATTCAATTCACATATTGCCTGCAAAGGCACAGCGCCTCAGAACTTGTTAAATAGTGAATTGCTTTACAATGAATTTGAGCTAAATGGATTGCAGTCTGATTCAGCCTCCAGGGTTGGGTGACAGCAGAGATTTGGAATATTAGATCATCATTGACCAGGGCTCCAGCCCAGCCTCTTTCCTAAGATAATCCACAATGGTGTCTCCCAAAGCGACTTGTGGCCCTGACGCCAGGGGACTGAGGCCAGACAGCAAGAGGGCCGGCCTGGATCCCCAAACCCTGATGCCTTCAGGTTATGAAGGCAGGTGTTGGCCACAGCTCAGGCTCAGGCTGCCCCACTGGGACCATGGCCTTCCTTGAAAACAGCCCTTAACACTGCACTTTCTTGGTGGACTCCTCTGGGCAGGGGTGGGCAGGCTCCCCCAAACTCATTCTCCAGGGCTCCCTGGGAGAGTGGCTGCCCCTTGGCTTGGCATTCTGGCTGGCCCCGTCCTTCCACAGTGTTAAATTGCTCTTTCTGCCGTAGAGGATTCAGGAAGATGAGGAAGAGGCACCCTTTCAGGGACCTCACCACCCTCCGGAAGGAAGGGTAGTGTGACTCCCTCTCTGTAGATGTGGGAACTGCGGCTCAGAGGTGTCAATTCCTTCCTTGGAGGAGGTCACAGCGGCACAACAAATCGAGAATCTGAACTCCAGTCCCCTGGACGGTAGAGCCTGCAGGAGTCCAACCCCATCTCCCTGGTCAGAAGGCCTGGTTCACTCCCTGAAGGGACCCAGGGGACCCGGTGGCCCCGTCTGGCCATGAAGTTTGGCTTCCTTGAGATGGAGGCAACTGAAGAGCACACAGAACCCAGGAGGGGCAGCAAACCTCAAAAAGCTGGCCATCCGCCACCCCCCAGTCCCCGCCCCGAGACAGGAAGCTGTGAGGGAAACAGCCAGGAGAGCCAGGCAGCACCAGGCAGGCCCAGGACATGTGGCTACCCACATCATGAGGCAGAAAGTGCCTGTGGGCCTCTGGCCCTGGGGGACAGGAGAGACTCCCCTGGGCATCTGTGTTGGCAGGAGATCCGAGGAGGGGGCTCCTTGGGCAGGCAGAGAGCACCAACAAGACCAGCCAGGTGGGGACCCTGCAGACCCTGGAACTCTGCCCAGGAGGGAGGACTGGTGTGCTGTCGAATGGGGGATGGGAAGGAGGGCCCCTCAGTCGGTCGCATGAGGAGCAGCGAGAAACTCTGCAGGGGGGTCACAGAGAGAGGGACGCTCGGTCCTCAAGCTGGAGGCTCCCCCAGACTCTCCGCAGAATGTTCTAGATTGCTTTCGCAGCACAAGCCCTTTTTTGAGACGGTAGGTAAAATGGGAGCAGAGGTAAGAGTGGCAGGGAACAGTGCGTGCTCCGGAAAGGACCGGGGAGGTGTGCAGCCTGGCCAGGGGACACTGAAGGGCACAGGACCCAACCTCGTAGTCCCCGAGGAGGCTGGTACCCAAGCCTCTGCCCCGGCTGGGCTCCCCTCACCTGAGCTCCTTCCTGCCGGGACCCCCGAGCGCCTTCAGGGAAAGCATCTAAATAAAGCGGCTGCTGGCCTAACAACGACATGAGTGAGGAGGGCAATAAACATCAAATGAATTTTTAGATAAAAAGTCATAAAAATCACGTTTAAAGATATAAATAAAATCCTGGAGCTTCAGCTTTATTGTTTTTGGGGGGTTCCAAGATTAATAAATTAGTGGGCATAAAATGGAATAACAGCTAAAAATTGATAATAAGGTAAATTTAGATTGAGAGAGGGAGTTGATCCGAGTCATGAATCTCAAGTCAGAGAAGGCCCGGGGGTGGGTGAGGGGCACCGCGGCGCTGAACTCTCCCAGGCTTGCTCCACGTGGGCCGTGCCCCTCGGCTCTAGCGCCCACTGCGGAGGGTCAAGGCCGGGAGCCTGGCCACTCTCACCTGTCTGTTTCCCCACCCTCCTGGGACTTTCAGCCAGGCCCACGTGGGCCCCTGCAGTGTCCCAGCACTTGCCAAACTGCTTTGGGGAACGCAGCCCAGCTCCTCACCCCATCCAGGCCCCGCCAAGCGGGAGCTGGAGACCGGCACCTTTTGGGTCTCAGAAATCTGTCCTGATACCTGGCTCCCCACGGGCCCGGCAAGGAACAGGCCTTCTCTGAGCCGGGTGTGCCGGGCAGCTGGGCTGTGCCCAGTGTACAGGTAGATTCCCGCTCAGTCATCTCCCACCCACGGGCTCTTGTTCTTTTAGCCTGTTCTAATACATCAGTGCTGTTGCTCCCTCAAATACTTCCTGAAAGTACTGGGCATACACGATACATAAATAAAGTGAAATTCCCTCGCTTTCATCAAAGCGGACCGCCGAGGCCTATTTCTTGGAGCCCTGCCAAGGCGACAGCTGGCCTCCAGAGTGGTTTATACTGGTGATGGCCAGCCTTCCTCCTTCCCACTCCCTCCCTCCCTCCCTTCCATCCTTCCTTCCTTCCTTCCTCTCTCCCTCCCTCTCATCTTCCTTCCTTCCTTCCTCTCTCCCTCCCTCTCTCCTTCCCTCCCTTCCTTCCTTCCTCCCTTTCCTTCCACTTCCCTCCTTCCCTCCTTCCTGCCCTCCCTCCTTCCTT
>PVKP010035113.1:0-23603 GCA_004027715.1 Plecturocebus donacophilus | reverse complement strand
AAGAATCACTTAAACCCGGGAGGCGGAGGTTGCAGTGAGCCCAGATCGTGCCACTGCAATCCAGTCTGGGCGACAGAGTTCAACTCTGTCTCAAAAAAAAAAAAAATTCTACTTTTTTGTAGCCCCCCTCAAAAATATTTCCTGTTCTTGAAACCAAATGCTTGAATTTTTCATAAAAAAGTGGGTGGTTTTGTTGTTTAGCAGTATCAGAAGCTCTAAGGTTAACGGGGCTGGAATTACTGCACAGTCATGAGGTTGCACTAAAAGTTGTTTTGCTCCTGTTTTCTGGGCCTTGCTCCTTTAGGGAAAATATTGTACCATTAAATCACAAAACATTCACAAATTCACATGCACCATAAGTGGGCCTGTGGGACAGTCTACTTCAAGTTCATCCAGAGCATTTGTAAGCAAACATTCCTACACTTCTTGGGCCTCGCTCAAATGCAAACCACCATCTAGTCTACTTGCTGAATACAGCCAGTCCATTGTTTCCAGCTGTTTTGATGACTGAACCTGCTCAATAGTTGATCTAGTCAGTATAGAAACAATTAAAGAATTGAGAAGGAATCCAATAAACTCAGTAAGGCTCTGTATGTGGGTATATATGTGTGTGTGTGTGTGTAATTTTTTGTATCAATAAACACATGATTTACAGGTGTTCCCTCTCATTTTCTTCCCTTCATTGCAGTAGACTGAAATATAGGTTGAAAAGATCTTTGAGTGTAGAGATTTTACGTTGACAATGGGTACTCATAGAAATGAGAAATTTCAGAATGACATGCAATTGTAAGTAATGATTACATATCTAACATGTTCCCAAATGGACTTTCTATGCACTAATTATCATTATGTCACAATTTCCAAGATGTCTTTTAGCTACAGGTTTAAAAACTGTTAATAACAAATAAAATGATTTCTTGAGGGGGAGAAAGGAGGGAGATTCTTAGCAAAGCAGTGTCACAAGTGAAAAATAAGAGTCTGCCAAGTAAATAACTCAGACACTTTTATAATTGTCTAGATAACTATATCTCTGTTTTTTACCTTTTAAAATAATTGTAGATCTATAGATTCTATTCATAAATTATTCACAGATTATAAATTCATAGTGGCAAAATCTAGTACATGGAGTCTGATGAATTCTTCACCTAACCTAAATGATTACATCTTATATGACTGTAGTACAATAGCAAAACCAGGAAACTTACGTCGGAACAGTACTGTTACCTGGATTTGTACAGCACGTACACAGGATTAAATTGCATAGAACTACACACACACACGTGAATACATGTAAAAGCTGATAAAAACTGTTTTCATGTGAGTCTGTGAGTGTATGTATGAGTGTGTGTGTGTGTAGTTCTATGCAGTGTATGGATTTGTGTAACCACCACCACAATAAAGATACAGAACCTTGATTCCCCACAGCCATGTTGGTTGGCCCAATTGGGTTCCTTATGCTCTTTTTGTTTCTTTACGGAACATATTAGACATGTAATCATCATTTACAATCAGATTGGGTTGGGTGGGGACACACATCCAATGTATATCAATATGTTAGGTATTATTCTTCATTATTATTAGTTTGTTGTAGAAACAACTTAATTTATATAAATAAACTAAAACTCAACTTAGTCACGAGAACTAGATTAGTTCCTCTAAAAATATGAGTGAGTGAGTGGATGGCTGGCTGTTGGATGGATAGATGGGTGAATGGACAGATGGATGGATGGATGGATGGATGGATGGATGGATGGATGGATGACTGGTTTGGGTTGCTCAGCATTTCATCAATATTGGTTTTGGCTTCTGGACTGAGACTGGATTACATTGTAGAGGAGAGCTAAGGAATCATGGAGTTAACTTCTACTTGTTTCACTCTCTTCTTTCTAAAGTTCATTTCCTAAATAAAACTATTTTTGTAAAATCTGTTGGCAATGCCTATATCTGAATAATACCATTAAGTTGGTAAGCTCTACATTAAAAAAAATGACTATTATCAAAATATTCATCAAAATGGTTGAAGTGAAAGAAAGCATTCTCTCACCTTGGTCTGAGAGAATGAATGTCCATATGTGGACTTCTCTTTCCTAAACCCGTATCACAAATAGCATGGGCTGAAAATTTCCAAGTGTGTGTCTGACTTTTAAGTGATTTCCCACATTTTCACTTCACAAGAGATCTCTTAAAATATTATAGTGGTGACAATGACTTCACTCAAATAGATGCAGAGCCAGCCTTTCACATTTCCAACACATTTTTCTGGAGTTTAAACTATACTAAAAAATATTGCTTATCTGATCTCCTACAGGTGAGATGGATAATCCCTTACTAATTTTAAAATTACCATGTTGAGGCTGGGCATGGTGGCTCATGCCTGTAATCCCAGCACTTTGGGAGCCCAAGGCAGGCAGATCACAAGGCCAGGAGATCGAGACCATCCTTGCCAACATGGTGAAACCCTGTCTCTACTAAAAATACAAAAATTAGCCAGGTGTGGTGCTGGGCACTTGCAGTCCCAGCCACTTGGGAGGCTGAGGCAGGAGAATCACTTGAACCAGGAGTTGGAGGTTGCAGTGAGCCAAGCTGGCGCCACTGTACTCCAGCCTAGCGACAGAGTGAGACTCTGTCTTAAAAAAAAAAAAAATCCTGATGGTATTTTTGCTGAAAAAAAAATCACCATGTTAAATTTGATCCAATTTAAAAATATGTATTGCTTAAAATGCCATTTTTGTGATTTATTTTTTTGTTATTCTAGCCACGAAATATGGAAGCTCAGTCTCCTTAATATAAATGAGTTATTTCAAAAAATGACATTTGCTCTTTCATTTTAAAGTAGATAATAATGCTTTTATGAAAAATAAATCTCCTGGAACCTCTATTTCAATCTAATTGAGGGAAATTTGGTATAATTTATAAGAAATAAATACACAGTGGAAAATAAATAGAACTATCGAAAAATAATACGTGGTATTTCCTAAGCTGAGCCATAATATATAGCACTTGTTTATTTTACCATATAATTCCAGGGTCATCACTTTAAAGCAAAGATCCCTATCATTTATCTTAAAGTACATATATATTAGATATGAAAAGTCTCAAACGAATTACAGAGTCTTTAGTGTCTCAAGGAAGGAAATTTAAACTCTCAGTCATCCTTCCTGAAGCTTACAGCATTTTGGTGAAACTCAAATACATCAGTGTAAGCATATACTTCATATGACACAACTCCCAAACTACTACACCAAAGAGTCTGGTATCCGTGTGTTAGTCAGAAAAATCTTAGTCTATGTGCACACCACCTTGAACGTGCCTGGTTCCACCTGATCTTGAAAGCTAAGCTGGAGCAGGCCTGGTTAGTATTTGAATGAGAGAGCACATGGGAATAACGGGTGCTGTGGGCTTAAAAGAAATTTATTTGGTCTTTTACCTTTTCAGAGCATTCGGTTTTTCATAGGCAACAGCTTAAATCAAACCTTAAGCAGAAGTTTTAATTTGAAGACTTGTGTGTTTTTTCCTGTCATTCTACAGTCTTTGCTACTTTCATGTTAAGGATTTCCTCCATTACTTTAAATATCTCTCTATGGCTTTAATGAGAAGACTTATACATATACCTGTATCTTTATAGATATGTAGCTATATGTAACTATTCACACATATCAACAAGTAGCACCCTGAATCCTAATTGTGATTGATGTAAAGCTGTTTGTTTTTCTAGACTGAAGTTTACGGCCCTCCGCAGACACAGCTGTGGTAGGGGCCTGTGCCACACCTCGGATGCATGGAGACAGGACCTTTATCACTGCTTTTCTTGGGCTTAGTTTTGAGTAAACTGCTGATCTTGTCATGGCCTTTCTTGCCTTTACCCTACATACAGACTAAAACTCCCCTTTGAAAATGTTAACCACACGTGCACACCCAAGAGGACTTTCTGTAGCACTAGGCTACAGATGTGAGGGCTGGAAGAATGTCTGTCAAACCCGAAATGTATCTTCGCCTGAGGTCTCAAGAGGAGTTTCTCAGAGCAGGTGGGGTGGGTGATGTCCCCAGGGTCCCCTCAGGTCTGTGCCCACTCCCGCAGCCCCTTCTACACGTCATCAGGCTGTTCTGTATTTATGCATTTATACTGATTTTCAAACTGCATTTCTATCAAAAATAGGGTTCTGCTACTAAAAAAAAGGGTAAAAAAAAAAACCTATAAATCAGTAAATAAAATAACAAAACACCCCATTGATATTCACCAACTTCCTACATCTTGCAGATTTTTGGGGGGGCGTAGGGGGGAGAGGGACGGAGTCTCGCTCTGTTGCCCAGGCTGGAGTGCAATGGTGTGATCTTGGCTCACTGCAGCCTCCACCTGGGTTCAAACGATTCTCCGGCCTCAGCCTCTGAAGTAGCTGGGATTACAGGAGTCTGCCACCATGCCTGGCTAATTTTTTGTAGAGATGGGGTTTAGCCACGTTGGCCAGCTGGTCTCCAACTCCTGACCTCAAGTGATCCACCTGCCTTGGCCTCCCAAAGTGTTGTGATTATAGGCATGAGCCACCATGCCCAGACATCTTAGATATTTAAATAGGAAGACAAGTCCGTTTCTTCTAACTCCTGATCCAGGCTTCCCTCTGTAAGGCCCTAAAGCTAAAACCCATCAGGCTGTTGCTGTTGGGGCAGCTAGTCTCTCCTACTTAGCTCAGAATCTGCAGGCCACGTGGCTAGTGCTGGAAGGCTGGCAATGGCTGGGAAGGGACCCTCAATGCCAAACCCATTTGATGGGTCCATTTCCTTCCTGGGCTGAGCCGCAGAGTTGCTGCCAGGAGCATTTCACAGGTGAGCAGACTTCCCTCTCAGAAATGCCCGTCATCACAATACTTTCTGGGACAGGAGGTTTTCCCAACTTTACACATGTCTATTTAACAGATGGGGGTTCTTCTCGGTAAAGCCATGAATTACTAGAGGCCTGAGGACTCCTTTTAAGAGGTCTGGCACATATCAGCACTGCATCTTCTTGGTGTTCTTCCTCTCACCTCTCTGATTACTTCTCTTTCTAAAGGCTTTCCCTCGGTCCTTAACATTCAGTTTCTGCTTAAACTCTTCCAATTTGCACTTTCCTTCTCTGGTTAGATGTCTTCTATAAAGGACCAAAAGTGATCTTTATAGTTTGTCAATTTAAGTCAGAGCAACAAGTTGCAGTTCTCTGGGGGCCTGACAAGCAAAAGTCAGGCTCTCCCTGGAAGGTGCTTCCAGCTGCCATGCATGCACTCACATGCATACAGATGCAGGCACACACATGCATATAGATGCAGGTACACACAGGCAAGCACACATGCATACCCGTGCAAGCACACGCATATGCACCTTCTTGCGTGAAACCCCTAGGAAGTCTGTGTATGTTCACTGGTACCACAAGATATCCTGAAAATGTTCAGAACATTTTCTATCACTGTAATGCTACTTTTAAAAATGCATTTCTGGAGTCAAGGTCATTAAAAGGAAAACATCATTAAGCTCTTTGAAATTTCACTAGGCTTTAAAGATTTAAGAATCTAGGGATATGTAATACAGATTTTGCCAAACTTTAAAATAAAATAAAAACTTCACAACAATTGAATTCCTCCCAAGGCCCCTTTACAACACTTACAGATTGCTGAGACATGGGTATGAGGAATGACTATGGGTACAATATCTCTGCATGGACCACACACAAAACACTTCTGCATTCTGCACCCCTCGGCACAAGACATTCCCGGTGGCCTTTTCCCTAATGCGGTGATTTCCAAATGCCAGTGTGTGGACCAGGGTCGCTTACTGACATAGTCTTCAACTTTCAATAGCTAAATGAGAAGGATTGAGCTTTATCCTTTATTTTGAGACTTTTATCCTTGCTTTTCTTGCCTTTCTCTTTTGGTATTAAAACATTTATTTCTTATAGAAAGCAAAGGTAATCATATATGGTAGAAACATTTTTTTTGTTTGTGTAGATGACCTTTCTTTGTAAAATCAAAAAATGGAAACTCTGCATTGGGTTTAAAACCAATTTTAACTCTCCATGAACTTTAAAGTCTGGAAAACATTGCTGTAAGGCTGGGCCAAATCCCCAACCTGGGGGAAAATAGCTACAGGAGTGAATGCCTACAACCACTGAAATTCTTAATAGAATTTAGCTTTTTTTTTTTATTGTTTTTTTTTTTCCCAGAAAATATAGAGAATGGGGATGGTAGAGGACTCATCAATCTAGTTTCCTGTCTTTTCCCAACATCCACAGACATATCAATGGTCTTAATGTAGTGTCCTTTTAAAATATGAAGCAGAAAATGGGTTAGGTTTAAAAAAAGTGCTGCCCCCAAGCATCATGAGAAAGCTGCTTCTGTTTCTGATCTGTTCTTGTCCCTGCTGGCTCAAAGGATCATGTGTGACACTGTGTCACAAACAGAGTCCCGAATGTGTTTACTTTTCCCTGACAAATACTATAAATTTTCTTCTTGTAATGAACGAACATTGTTTATACAGCTGTGTTCCTTAAATCAATACTGACTTTCTGTCCCACTGTATTCTTTTTGCAAAGACACTTACGGAGAACTTTCTCCCAGCATTTGGGGAGAACTTTTCGTCAGACCTCCTAATTAGGAACAATCACTGTGCACTGGACCCACCAAAAAGAAAAAAAAAAGTGGTTTTGGCCTGGTTACATGTTTCCATCTTGGGTTACAGCCTTCATCTAACGCAGCTTCTCCCTTAGCCTGAATGGGCTTTTCCGTGAAGACTGAAGGTAAGATTGTATGCTGCCTGATCCAACAGAGATCTAGAACAAACTCTCAGGAAATCTCAGCCCCTCAGGCAGTTGAATTTCCACTCCTCCGAGACCAGCCAAGGTTATTTTCTTACTTCATTTAACTAGCCAGATGATAGGTTGACTGATGGGGTCATTATGTCCAGCGTCAAGTAATTTTAGAATGAAAATTATGCAATAGGTTAGACCACAACTCAATTTTTATCACCCCAATTGCATACAACGTCCCTAATGTGATTGCCTTTGGGCTAAGATGGAAAGAAATGTTCAGTCCCAAAGTGGCTATATTTTCTGGAATAGATTGAGCAAAATCTCTCTTTTTTTCAACTGAAACACATGGAAATAAATTTCTTTGATTTTACTTTCTAAATATCTGGTACAAGGTAAAAACTGCAGTGATTAATATGGTCCTACGGGGCTGCCAATTGGTTAGGAAAGGTCAGGCTTTAACTGACTCCACCAAGTTGCTATTATCATTTTTAGGCGTAGGTCAGTCAAATAGGTAGACAAGCTTCTAGATGTGTGGAATTGACTGGGACACTGGTAATTGATCCTATTTAAGAAAATGTCCTCAACACAATGATTTTGCTTAAGTACCTTCTTATTTTAAATGCACCCCAGGATACCACAGTCGTTTCTCTTTGTGGCTTTTAAGGAAGAATTCTAAACTCATGATTTTATAGAAAAGCTCAGTTTGCAAGAATATCAGCAATTTCTTATTTGAATACCTTCTGCTATACCCAATTGCTAGAGCATAACTCTCGACTCCTAAACCTAATTTATAAATCAGTCATCCTTTGCACCCCTACTCACCCCAAATTGGTTCTTCTTGGCGTTTCTATCTTATTTCTTGGCACCCTCATCTACCCTCATCTAGCAGGAGAACAGAGGAAACTTATTAGTTGGAGGATTTTCCTTCTATCTATTTATTCATCCATTTACTCAACACATGTCTGTGTCAGATACTGCTCCAGGTTCTAGAGACAAGCATGTATAGGACAGATATGGAACGCTGTTCTCACAGTGATTATACAGCAATTCTATTCAAGTGCATTTCTTCTAGAAACACTTTGTACTTGCAGGGACCCCCAACCTCATATACATATATATCGTTAAATATGTCTAATAGATCTTGCTATATTACATAAAGAAATAATGATAGAAAATGAATATTCTTACATGGATGCCTTAATTTCGTACAGCTGCCTCAGATACTCACTGGATAGTGATAGCCAGTGATATGCTGGACTTGATATTGATTAATAATGTTATGGCCCCACCAGCAAAGTTTAGAAGCATGGAGGCTGCTTCTTTCAAATCTGAATGAGCAATGAGCAATCAAACATTTCTGTTCCTGATTAACATTTTTTGCCTTGGTGCATATATCAGAACTGGGACTGGCAAAAACGGTTTAGTTTAGGACTGTGGAGAAAAGCTTTTCTTCATTTCTGATAAAGCTCCATTTGCTGTTTGATCCTGTCTTCTTAATCTCCCAAGTTCCTGATAAGTCTACAGAGCTAGAACACTCACAGTTTAATCATTAGTAGTATAGATCTTCCCCCCATTCAGTGAAAGTCTTCTCTTGGAGGTTAGCAGTAAACGTCTCACTGCTGTGACCCCACTGGTTAGTGTTTATGCCTCTTTGTCTTTGCACATGCTGATCACTTTTCTTAGAAAGAAAGTCCCTTTGGCCAGGCATCATCTCCTTTGGGAAGCTTTTGCTGACCTCCTCAGAGTGGAGAACCCTCTATTATAGCACCTGCCACTCCCCTCAAAGTGGAGAACAGTAAGTTGCAGGCTGATGAAGTCATATGATGCCCAAGCTGTCTTATGAGTAAAGGGGTGAGAAGGCCCCCTACTGAAACATATTTTCCCTCTTTCTTCCCCTTATATTAGCCTTTCAAAGTTTTTAAAATGTCCACTAAGGAATTCCTATGCTTTACTTTTGACTTCAAAACTTCCCAGTCAAAAGCTTGATCTCATTGCATAGGATAATACACTACCTTTTTTTTTTTTTAACAGAAAACTTCAACACTCAAAAATTAAATTTGTGTCTGGGAAAACACTTTATAGATAGTGGTACCTGGAACCTGGTGCTTGAGAGAAGCAGGAGGAGGGAGGGGAAATGACCATCTTTAAGAGATTTTAAATGCCATACATGAATTCAAGAAAGAGAATAAAGCAGGATTCTAAAAAATAATAGAAAGTTTCTTAAGGAAGCTAATACAGTATTTTATATCTCTGATATTTCTGCTCATCTACTTTTATTTATTCATCCATTCTGCTCATCTTCCTTCCTAAAGCTCAATGAAACCTATTAATGATTAGGAAATACTTATGTTTTATAAAATTTATAAAAGAATTTTAAAGATAGCAATCTAAACTCTCTTTAAAAATTTTATATATATATATATATATATATATATCTTAACACCATTTAACACACTTAACTTTAGCACTTTGTTATACCTTGCAGAGGCAGACTACTCTTAAAAAGTAGGAAAACAAAAGATAGAGAAGCAGACATATATTTTTTTTTTGAGACGGAGTCCTGCTCTGTCACCTAGGCTCGAGTGCAATGGTGTGATCTCTCCTCATTGCAACCTCCACCTCCCAGGCTCAAGCAATTCTCCTGCCTCAGCCTCCCGAGTAGCTGGGACTACAGACTTCTGAAATTCTGAATAGTATAAATACAACTGGAATTACACTTTACTTTTAAGTACACATTTCTAGGTAAAAACATAATTACATTTTGGTAATGATGTATATTTATATATTTTTATATGATATATAAATAGGTTTCTATTATACCTTTCTATTTATATAATATATAAATAGGTTTCTATTATATCTTTATGTAATACATCTTTGACAAATATATTAAAGATAAAACAATTTTGGTTAAATTTTAAAATAAGCCAAATATGTAATGAAATAAGACTTAGCAGACAAATGTGAGGATAAAGCAGAGATTGATCCTATTTTGTAATATTTATAGCATGCATTTATTTGTAATTACTTGTGAAGTTTCAAGTACTAAATATTACTCTGAACTGTCTACTTTAATATGAGTCAGAATTTAGGGCAGCAGAAAATATAAAACAAATTTTTCCTAATACATATATATATATATATATATATATATATATATTTTAAAGTTGTGTTTATGTTCTTCATTGAGAACTACATAATCACTAAAAGAATTGCAGAAGTCATAAAATCATTAAATTAAGGAGAAAAAATTTATAAATATTTAAGATAAAGATATTTAGTATGCTGTCTACCTAATGGTCAAAAAACCACCAACCAAAGATGAAAATAAAAAATAATTTCTTGGAATATTATCTGAGGAATTCCAATTTTAACAGTCAGAGCTAAGTGAGTATTTTCTCATTCATATCTCAGAAAAACCAACCAAAACATCAAGGAATCAAGAAAAACAGTAATGCAAAGCCTATCCTTTGTAAAACTAGGCAACAACATATTTTTTAAACGAGAGAGAGAAAACTTAGTGAGATAAGACGTAGGAAGTGCTAGAGTAAAGATGCCTGTGGATTCTGAGCTTCAAGAAAGTCATAAAAGCACAATTCTAAGTGATATATACTGAACTGTAAGTGCAAATTTTTACAATAGAGGGCAGAAAACTTTTTCTTGTATAACCAAATAGTAAATATTTTAGAATTTCTGGGCCATATGGTCTCTGCCATAACTATTCAATTCTGCCATTGTAGTGCTTAAGCAACCATGTATAATAAGCAAATAGGCATATCTATATTCCAATAAAACTTTATTTATAAAAATAGCTGGCCAATGGGCTACAGTTTGCTGATATTTGTTCTCTAGCAATAAGGGTGTATCAGCTTGAGTGAGTGCTTGTCTGGGCCTCAAATTGGTGAGGTTTCTAGAAAAAGGAAAGGCAGTAAAACTGAATGAGAAGTGGTAGGAAAAAGCCATACTTGCTTGAAGCAGTCTGTTAGTGTGTCAGTGAAGATTTTGCTTTGTGAATGACTCAAAGCTTCTGACAGCAATTGGATGGAGAAAAATAAAGGTGGAAATAACTAACTTCTAAATGCAACTCCTTTTCAAAAAAAAAAAAAAATCCCACTATCTGGAACATGATGCATACCTCTCTCACAGAGCCTTTTAAAAACAGCTGATTCTAGAAAAACTTACTCCACTGTAAGTAATCAAAAAGGAATCAGTGTAAGATCCACACAAAGATATTAAAAGAAGGGGAAAAAAGAGTAAAGAAAATAAAATGGCAATCAAGAAATAGACCCTAGAAAAATGTCTTATGAGGCAGATAAAAATTGTGACCAAAGGCATTGTTTGAATTTTGAAAAATGAGTAAAATCACTTATATGCAGTTTCAAAGGAAACAATCACAAAACAACATAAGTAAATTAAACATGTGCTGGCAATAAATGGCTGGGACAATAAGGGAAAAACAAATTAAAATATAAGAGAAATGAAGATTTAATTGGAATCTGCACAAAGAAGATCAGGCATTGCTGAAAGCATGGCTAGAGATGTGGAAGACAGAATTAGAAAAAAAATTAGTAAAAAGAATAAATAGACAAGATGTTTAAAAGGGTTATATGATAGGTGTGGAATATATATAGAATAAATCAAACATATACATAATTGGTGTTCTTGAAGAAGAAAACCAAAATAATAAAGCAATCACTGTCAGGATTATTACAGAAAAATGAATATTAAAGCATTATTAAACAAAATCTAGTTACACATTTAAAAAACTAACACACCACGAGCAATTATACTTGTTCTAGAATGCAAGGATGGTTCAATATTATGAAATCTATTAATGTATTTCTACCACACTAATAGATTAAAAGTCATGTTTCTAGATGCTGAGAGACATTTGATAAATTCCAGCATACATTCTTACTAAACAAGCAAATAAACAACAAAACAAAAATATCAATAAATGGCAATAGATAACTTCCTTAACCTAGTGCAATATTTTAATCTCAATCTAAAACCTAGTGCTACAATCTATAAGGAAACTCAGAAATACTTATATTAATGTCAGGAACAAGACGAGAATGTCTACTACCACAACTATTCATAGACATTTATCTAGAGGTGTTACGCAATGCAATTTTACAAGAGAGAAATAAAATGTATACAAATTGGAAAAGAAAAAGACAAATCATAATTGCTTGTAGATTATAAAAGTTAAAATTTGATTATATAAAAAGTGAGCCAACTGAAAAAAATATTAGAAACAACAGGGGAATTCAGTTAGGCCTTTGGTTATAAAATTAATATATACAATCATCATTCTTCCTATATTAAAATAAAAGAAGGCATAATAGAAGAAAAGACTTCATTTTGATAACAATATCACCAGAAAATATTTAGAAATAAATTTGTCAGATGTGAAAATCTATACAAACAAATCTTTAATCGGCTGGGCATGGTGGCTCACACCTGCAATACCAGTTCTTTGAGAGGCCAAAGCTGGAGGATCACCTGAGGTCAGAAGTTCGAGACCAGCCTGGTCAACACAGTGAAATATTGTATCTAATAAAAATAAATAAATAAATAAATAGCTGGACATGGTGGTGCATGTCTGTAGTCGCAGCTACTCAGGAGGCTGAGGTAGGAGAATCACTTGAACCCAGGAGGCAGAGTTGCAGTGAGCCGAGATCATACCACTGCACTCCACACTCCAGTCTGGGCAACAGTGAGACTCCATCTCAAAAAAATAAAATAAAATCTTTACAGTGATTCTTGTGGGCACAAAAGAACACTTGAACAGATATAAAAGTATATTATATTTTTGGTGGGGAAACTCAGTATCAGACAGTTTTCAATTCTCTGTAAACAAATGTAAACATTTAACACAATTCCTATAAGAATATCAATAAAATTTGGAAGTCTATATATGATTCTAAAGTTCATATAAAGGAAAAAACAAGCAAGAATAACCAGGAAAATTCATGGAAAAAAATAGAAAATATATGGTACTAGCCGTACCTGATGTTAGAATATTTAGGATGTGATGACACTTCAACTAGTGGAAAAGGGTTGAAATTAATCAATGTTGTTTATTCTAACCCTCTAAAAAATTAATATTGGATTCTAACCTCACACCTTACATCAGAATAGTTTCTGATGAGTCAAAGATTTCCATGTTAATAAAAATATAAAAATACTAGGACTCGTGGAAAAGTTTTAAAAGTATTGTAGTAGGGAAGACCTCTCTAGGTCCATAACAATCTCAGAAGCTATAACAAAAAGCGAATGAATCTGACAGTATAAAAATAAACTGGGCAAAAAATTTGCAGCTCACATAGTAGACTAGCACTGTCCATGGAAATATAATGTAAGCCACACTTGTAATTCTAAACTTTCTAGTAGTGTAAAAAGTAAAAAAATAGTGGCTGTTTTTAAATAAATACATCATCTTTTCTCTTTCATTAAAGAAATTAATTTTAGTAGTATATTTTATTTAATTTGGCATATCCAAAATAATTTATTTCAATAAGTTATCAATATAAAATACTATAAAAGATATATTTCTATTCCTTTTTGTTCTAAGAAATCTGGTATTTTATAATTACTGTGCATCACAATTTGAACTAGCCACACTTCAGGCGTTCAAGAGCCATATGGTGCTGATGGCTACCATATTTGACACACTTTAATGAGTTAATTTTCTTAATATAAAAAATTAATATAGAATATTTCTAATATAGAAAATTAATACAGAATATT
Organism: Plecturocebus donacophilus; assembly: GCA_004027715.1. Lineage (NCBI taxonomy): Eukaryota > Metazoa > Chordata > Mammalia > Primates > Pitheciidae > Plecturocebus > Plecturocebus donacophilus. The sequence goes on along the minus strand of PVKP010035113.1, from coordinate 10,078 downwards.
TTAATATAGAAAAATTATGTCAATAAGAAAATGTCTAACAGCCTAATAAAAAGGGACAAAGCATTATTAATTCACTAAAGATAAGAGAATTTCAAGTTAAATTATCAGAAAATACTATTTCACATCAGATTGACAATGATCGACACATTTTATAACATGCTGAGTCCATGAGGAAGAGGAGAGTGAGTAATTTCACACACTGATGGTTAAAGTATAAATTGGTACAATCTTAGCTGAGGCAAATTTGTCACTATCTATCAAAATGACAAGTGCACATACCTTTGGCTTAGCAATTCCAACTAGAGGAATTTTTCCTACAGATGTATTTGCAAACGTGTGAAATGATTTATGTATCAATGACCTATTGAGATATTGGTTATAAACGCAAAAATTTGAAACTGCCTAAATGTTATCAATAGGGTACAGGTTAAATAAATTATGAAACTATACAATGGAGTGTTGTGCAATTAAAAACTAATAAGAAAATATGTTGCATAATGATGTAGAAGCCTATTTAAGTTGTATTGTTATGTGGATAAAAAGGCAAGGCACAGAGAAGTATAAATAGTGTAGTCCCAATTGTGTAAAAAATTATATGTACATATATGATACACACATGTACAGATACATAAAACACGTCCAGAAATATCCATACGTAATTAGTAATGGAGGCTGCCTCCTGTGAGAACTGGTTGTCTGTGACAGAGATAAGAGGGAGAGTTAGTCTTTATTGTCTATCCTTTTGTGCCATCCAAGTTTAGTACCCTGACTATGTATTACCTATTCAAAATTAAATAAAATATTTAAATATGTTTTTGAGGGGATTGAAGCAACAAGACAACCATGGAGACAATTTTATTCAATGTTTTATATATATTGCATTTTTTCATTTCTTAATATTTCTTAACATAGCCGTTGACATGGGCACTGTCCCGTTCTAAATGAAGACACCAATACGAAGAACACAGGCTTGCCATCTGAGAGTTTCATTTTTGGCTCCAGCTTTTTTTGAGAGTCAGGAGCACTAATCAAATGGTTTTGCTTAGTTCTTTCTTTCTGACCTACTCTGTTTAGTGGAACAAAATGGCAGGTATTTCCAAATCATAATCTTTTTCACCAATTACTCTCTTAACTTGATTGTACCTTCCTGGGTGGCGAAGCCTCAGCTGGGTTTCTGTTGAAATCAACAAGTGCCCAGTTCCTCACAGGTCGGCCACTCTGGATTGAACTGCATCAGGCCAGCTCCCGGAAAGGTAATCAGCTTGTGCTTTTGTGCTTTCTTTTTTCTTTAGGTTATAGAGGCTCCCTTGTTCATTATGCCTTGCATCTCTCCTGAAATCCTGGCTGGCTCCAAGTCCTGACTACCCCCAGGAGGAGAATCAGCCCACCTTTGGTGACACTAATCCAAGCAGGTCTTCCTTGCTCACCTCCGGACAACTAAGGCATTGGCAACACAGCATCTGGCACAGATTCTCTGCAGGCAAGGTTATTATACCAATAGAAAATGGGGTTACAATGGTCAATTGGAGTTTGGGGCATTTAAAAGGTAATAATAAATCAATTATTAATAGTCGTTAATAATACCACCATGGAAACAGATTGACGCAGATTTCTCAGATTCTCATGAATTCAACTTTGAACTCCCAAACTTGGAGTAAGCAAAACGATGTTGCGGTTTGTGGCGGTACAAGGGCGCGCTGAGGTCTCAGTGTTGGATCAGAGTTTTCCAGAATCTACATATATGCTCCTTGGAATGTAATTTAAAATCATGTAAAATCTCAACCAACAGTGCAGTGCTAGTGACTTCACGCAAGGTGCGGAGGGCTCCCGGGGCATCCCCTGAAAATGGCCAAGGCACTGAGAGAAAGGGATTAGGTATTTCTGTGCCAGCCAGCGGAGGTCAGTGTTGAGTCGCCAATCTCTTGTCTTCACTGGATGCATTCAGTTGCCACAGTAGACCAGCCTACGCTCAGAAAAGGGATACTCAAAAATGAAAGTGTGGGGCTAATGACACTTCGAAGTATGAACAGCAGCTCCGTGATGCTAAGGAACGGTCACCTGGAGCAGCTGAAAACATCTGAAGTGACCTCATGAAGGGTTGCTGCACTGTGGGCAGGTAGATGGAGAGGTGACACTGTAGTCATGCAGCGCCAGCTACTGAGAGCTCACTTTGCCTTTCAAACCGACTACCTTCCCAAATTCCTCTCTGCTGAGAGGTGCTGGGATCCAGATGAGCTTGTTGGTGTCTGCATTAGCTATGTGAGTTTTTAAAAGCAAGGAGAGGAGAGTTCAAGTTGCTTCCCAAGAGTAAAGGGACCTTCTTGTAGACAACATCTTTTGTAGGGTCGCAATCCCAATTTCTACGAAATTTTAAAAGCCTCTTCAAACATGCATTCCAAATTGAGAGTCGACCCCATTGCTGGCTTGCTAGTGGTCACTCTCGGAGTGGGCCTTCCTTATTGATCCCTAGATACCGTACACATGTGGAAACGTGAAGTGTGGGGGAAGAGCCTAGTACTGTATGCTGCAAAACGAACCACTAAAACACCGGAAAAACAAGGAGACAGAAACATCCAAGAGGCCATTGAAGTTCTCCACTTTCTTCACCTCGTCTCTCTCTTCTCCTCCTCAAGGCCACAAGCTTCCTCTTTATAATTTGAGGAATTAGGGTATAAAGCACTAAGCAGAGTATTTCTCCAAATCAAATATTTGAGCTCCCAGACATTCATTGAGCACTATTATTTTGGTCTTCATCGTGATTAACGTGATTTGGCTGGAGGGGAGGATGGGCGGAAGTTTTAATGTGCAGGAAAGCCCCTGCGGTTCTATTTTCAGATGCTTATGTTCTTCCTCAAAGAGCAGCCTAGGAGAGTGAAGGCAGCTCTCTTTGTTTGTTTAATGCCAGGGGGTGTAGGTAGCAATTAGTAACTTAAAATTATCCTTAATGAGGAGGCCTCTTCATTCCTCAGGGTGTGGTTCTTGTTCAAAGCTCGATATACAAAGTGTATTTTTTGAAACTGAAGGGGAAGGGGTGCTTTCCCACTTTTTGAATTTGGTATTCTATTTTACATTTTGTTGGTATTTTTGAATATTTTAAATCTATTTTTACACTCAGTCAACCAGGCTGAGTATTAGCCATAGACAGGACTCTTCTGATATGAGTGCCACGTGCTTTAACTTCCAGATGCCACCTCTGTCCTTTTTGTGCCGTGAGCTTTTATTCTCCTGTGCCCTTTCTCATACTACTTTCTGTTTGTCACACTCCTTTCTTTGTGCTTTCTTAATCTGCCACCCCCAGCATAGGCACGAACCCAAATGCTGAAATTCTATTTATCCTGCAAACTTAGTTCAAATGTCATCTTCTGCATTAAGCCTCCAATGCCCCTTGCCAATCTTTTTTCACAGGCAAAATTAATCATTCCCTTCTCAAACTGTACACAGAACTCCCCAGAGTTCTCAGATATACAAAGTGTATTTTTTGAAACTGAAGAGGGAGGGGTGTTCCCCAGAGTTCTGTGTACAGTTTGATCGTGTGTGCACACATTAATGTAGACATCCAATATTTACAAAGCAAATCTTCGGCAATGCAGGAGACAGATAATCTAAAACTTCTACTGTTGCTAATGAGAGAATGAAGATAATGCAATATAGTCAGTAATCACAGAGTAAAAGACTCCAACATAAGCAGAGGAAAGAGGGAGAAGTATCTAAATAGAAAGTTGTAATTGCTGCCCACAAACACGAGGGTCCTAATATAACACTCCCCTCCATAATAGTGAAGAGAGGAAAAGACATTTTGTAGCAGTCATCTTGTAGAGTCCATTTTAAGGCAGACCCACTAAGTTTCTGCATTTGCCTGAGACCTTCCACAGTAGCAAGTAGGAATGGAAATTGCTGCTGCTACAGAAATGCTGTTATTAAAGGATCTAGAGTTTAGAATCTAAACTACAATGTCAAAACTTTTTACAATTGCAGAAAGACACAATTGTCTGTATAAAAATCACCTGGCTACAAGGCAGTTAGCTGCTAATCTGACCAGCCTGCTGGAGTGAAGGTGAGACATGGACCAAAGTGGAAGTAGAGAACAGGATCAGCAAATAACACAAACCCGTGAAACGCAATGTAATACAAGAATCCAGTCAGGAACAAGGCAAGGGTGTTTTACACGGCCATTTCTGTTGAGTGTTTTATCAATGCATGGATGAAGAAGGGCTTTTGGTGAATCTGACTGTGATTATCTCTGTGTTATTTGAAGGTCGTAATAGGCATGTATGTGTGCATGTGTGTAGTAGGAGAAAACCGTCACTTCTTCACCAGTCCACTGCCCTACACCAACCAAGGCAAAGCTCATTGTTTGTGGCTAACTGACTCAGGGAGAGGATGTATTAATCAAAAGCAAAGAAAAGGGACCCTGTTCTGGCTTCTGAGATTTCAAAACCATAACCTAGGGAAAAGTGGGAAAAATTCGGAGCAAAGATCCCCACTTCCAGGAGAAAGATAAAGCTTCTCCACCTTGGGTGAAAAGAGGAGAGCGGGAGGAGAAGCAAGGATCTCTGGACAGTGGCATGCCTTTTCTGCAGGTGGAGTGAGGAAGGAAGGACAGCCACACAGGTGTGTGGGTCCCAAGAGCTAGGAGGAACCAGGGTTCCAGAATACAGAAGGCTCCAGGAGCAATGGCTGTGTGCACTAGTGCTTTGACAGTCTCCTCGAGGTTCCAGCACTCTGACGTAGGGCATAACCAGCAGAATTGCCCTGCTTATCATTTCTAGAGTGGCCTGGAGGTTGACATGAGACCTGGACAGCCTCAGAGAGTTTCTCTTGCCTCATTGCATGTTGAGAGCAGCCAAATAGCTCGCATGAGCTCAAGAATGGCCCAAATATAACACGAACAGTCCCCAGGCTGGACAAAGCCCTGCGCACACGATTTAAGGATTGTGGCTGGAGGCCAGGCACAGTAAGATCATACCTGTGATCTCAGCATTTTGGGAAGCCAAGGCGGGCAGATTACAAGGTCAGGAGTTTGAGACCAGCCTGGCCAATATGGTGAAACCCCGTCTCTACTAAAAATATAAAAGTTAGCCAGGCATGGTGGCAGGTACCTGTAGTCCCAGCTACTTGGGAGGCTGAAGCAGAATTGCTTGAACCCGGGAGGCAAAGGTTGCAGTGAGCCGAGATTGTGCCATTGCACTCCAGTGTGGGCGACAGAGCAAGACTCCGTTTCAAAAAAAAAGGATTGTGGTTAGAGACCCAGACAGATGGAACAATGGGAACTGGCATCATCAGGTGAGAAAGGACTAAATGCACTGGACTCCTAGCCCTGTCCCCATGCCACTTTGAACTTCGATGGCATCACAAATTGCCTAGGTGTCAGTGTATGTCCCACTGGATAAAGAGAACTTATAAATTAAAGTGAATAACCAAAAATATTAAAAGTTTAATTTTTTGCACAACTGAGTTTGTAGTCAGGTTTGTGAATGTGGCACCCACATTGTGTTGTACACATATATGCTGTTTATTTTGAATAAGTTGTAAATATACATTTCATTTCATGAGGGTTAGGTCACTTTCAATGACTTCCTCAGTTATCATATTATGACTACTAATGAGTGGTTGCAGAACCAGGTGTACTCAATAGACAACTACCATCAAGGTGTCCAAAGTGACATACCACCTTCAGAATGACATGTGAACCAGGCCTATTTGGTGGTGCCACCTATTACAATGGCACTCTAAAATCTGCTCTTCTGTACAATTGCTGAATTCTTCGTCTGCCCATCTGTTAGATTGTGAACTCCTTAGTTATCATGTTTCTCTGAGCCAAAACAGTGTGACCCAGAAGAGGGGCTAAACTTTTGCTAAATGAATAATTTTCCTAATAATAGGGAACAATAATATATTCCTTTGTGGCCCCCATTAGATTCTGGCAGATTTGGGAGCACAGAATCTGAGCTCAATACTCATTGAGTGAATGAACAAATAATAATTTTTAGGCAAGATAAAATGTGTGACACCAAAGGGATATTCAGTGTACTCAGCAGTTTGCAAACGGAATCTCCATCTCTGTCAATTTTCCTTAGTTATATGCCTAAAGATCTAAGCAAGAAAACACCCTTAATCTTTCATATACTTTCCTGCCATGAGAATAAACAATTGTCATTGAGTTCAAGACCTAACAAAACACAAAAATGCTTCTAAGCATTACAATGAACAAAACAACATCTACTCTTTTTCCATTTCCTAGTCCTGCTTAAAAAATGTTTCTGATTCTTTTTTAAAATGTAAAGACTTGTAAAGAAAAACCACTTCTTGTACATGTTGCTTAGTGATTGAAGCTTTAAAGTGCAAGTGAAGGTTCCCGTGTCTGGAACCCTTATTATATTAGCACGTTCCAGAAAAAGATTAGATTTCTCTCAAGATTGACTTTGGCTGAGTTTCCTCCCTTATGTCCTACTCGCTCAGTGACTGAGCTTCCTGCCTTGGACTCCAGGCTGGGATTCTTACCACTGAGACCCAGTTTCCTGGAGGATGAATCCCAGCACACTTTTTCATGCCAACTGCTTCCCTTGGGTTGAATCCAGGTTCTAGATCTACTCTCTGCACTCACTTTCCTACCCTATTTGCCCCAGAACAACCAACTCCATCCTATGTGCTCCATGTTCAGATCTTACATCCTCTGAAACCTGACCATGCATCAACTCTGTTTCAAAACCTGTAATACATCTCTATTTTCAATTGCAGAATTTTCCTTCTGCTTGTCTACAGCACATTTTATTCAATGTATTAGTTAGAGTGTGTTAACCACATTAACAAACAACCTCACATTTGTAGAGGATTAACACAAAACATTTTACTTCTTGCTTACAACACAGTTCAATGCAGGTCAGAAGGGGTGTTGGGGTCCGCTCCATGTGGTCTCTCAGGGATGCATTTTCCTTCCCTCTGATGCTTCTGCTCTTACTGGGGTCTTCATAAATCTCACCATTCAATCAGAGGGTAATGGAAGAGCAAGGATCAGACATAAGGGGTTTTCATAAGCAGGCCTGGAAGTAGCCCACCTCACTTCCTTCCACATTCCATTGGCCACAGCTCAGTCACCTGACTGAGTGGGAGTGGAGTCACATGACCACTTCTAATTGAAATAGAGTAGTTCCCACTTATACCTGGTCTCACTTTCTAAGTTTTTTGTTAACTGTGGTCAACTGCAATTCAAAAATATTAAATAGAAAATTGCAGAAATGGACAATTCATAAATTTTAAATTGCATGCCATTCTGAGTAGCATGATGAAATCTCACACTGTCCTGCCCAGTGTGTCCTCCCTTTGCCTAGCAGATTTGCACTATAGATGCTCCTCACCTGTGAGTCACTTGGAGGCCTTCTTAGTTAGCAGATTGACTGTTGTGGGATCACAGTGCTTGTGTTCAAGTAACCCTTATTTTATTTAGTAATGGCCCCAAAGCATAAGACTAGTGATGCTGGCATATTGTTATAATTGTTCCATTTTATTATTAGTTATTATTAATCTCTTACTGTGTCTGATTTATAAGTTTAACTTTATCATAGGTATCTATGTATAGGAAAAAACATAAAATATATAGACTTTAGTACCCTAAGGGTTTCAGACATCCACTAGTGGTCTTGGAACATATCTCCCTCAGATAAGGGGCGGCTATTATATATATCCTGGTGGTATGTTGAGAAACATGGGAAAACCAGACACTGCTGAGCAATGGTAAACTAAGTCACAACTGTATAACTTTTACTATGAAAAGTACATAGTTCCTAAAACTTTTAGACCAAAAGTGTCTACGGATACATAAGAGAAATGATACTCTGACTCAATTGCCCTAACATATTTGCAGTTACTTTTTTTTTTTAAACTACAAGGATAGAAAAATGAGTGAGTGGAGATCATTAATATTCATACTAATTATCTTTAATTTCCAGTTTATGCACCTAATCTCAAGTCTGCAATTTGCTATAAAAATAATCGCAGTGTGAGGTAGCATTTTAGCTTGCTGATAAAAATAATATTAAATAAGATTTGCTTTATATTGATAAATTTAATAGAAACACAAATGGGTGTAACATACATATATTATTGAATGGTTCAAAGCAGAGAATTTTAATATTTTAATGATCTGAAGTACAGTTTAAATTTAGGAATATTGAAGGAAAACAGGATAAATGTCATACTCCTACTGTAACATACAGCGTCCTTCCCAATCTAACCTCACCCTACCTTTTTCACATCATCTCTACTGCTCTCTCTCAGCAAATAGAACTTGCTGGAATGAGGAGAACCAAGGTCAGGGGCTACATTTCTACTGTCTTCCCCTTTATCAGAAACTGCATTTGTTGCCTGAGAGAGTAGGTGAGACACTGGACCACCATGGAGACATGTGGCATGGACATGAGTTCAAGGTGAATCTGCTTCTGTCCTTTTGCTGTGATCCCTGATCTCACAGGTAAGTTTTGGGAGGAGGTCACTGGAGCCCAAGAAGATCTGTTGGGCTAAATAAAAATGTGATCCCTGACCAGAGGCTGCTTTTTCAGGGTTGCTTTCTTCTCTAGGAAAGATTTCCTATAGATAATATGAGCTAGCATACCTCTAGCTTTTGGTTAATAATGGTAATTTCAGAGGCCGGGCACAGCGGCTCATACCTGTAATACCAGCACTTTGGGAGGCCAAGGTGGGAGGATCATGAGGTCAGGAGTTCAAGACCAGCCTGGCCAAGATGGTGAAATCCTGTCTCTACTAAAAATACAAAAATTAGCCAGGCGTGGTGGCGGGTGCCCGTAATCCCAGCTACTTGGGAGGTGGAGGTAGAGAATCGTTTGAACCGAAGAGGTGGAGTTTGCAATGAGCTGAGACGGCGCCACTGCACTCCAGCCTGGGTAAGAGAATGACACTCCATCTCAAAATTAAAAATAAAAATTAAAAAATTAAAAAAAGGTAATTCCCCCAACAAGCCAAAGATTTCACACCTTGGGGCCATTTTGTGTGTTTTCTGAAGCCAACACCATCAGTGATGGAATATTTAATTCTTAATTAGATGGAGATCACATGTCAGCCTAGCCTTCACCAAATAATTTTGTTGTAATAATATATCATTGTATACACTTATATAATATATAATTTATATATAATTACATAATTTTATTATTTTATCATGTATTATAACCATACACTTAATTTCAAACCTAGCCAGCCAGCTTTAATCTTGTATATGAGAGTCATTTGGGGTAAATTTGGGTGTGAATCCTGTATTTAACATTGATTGCGAACTTCAGCAAATTAATCATTTGAGCCTCACTTAAAAGGAACTGCTCAATAATGCCTACATCAAGGGTTACTGTGAAGTTGGATGAGAACATGTAAAGAACACTTGCTCTTCTCTTTTGAGCACAAATCTATTACAACTACCAGTGTCTTGCAACTCACAGCACAAGTACAAGTAGCAAGTCAGCTACGAATCTCATATTAAAAAAAATTAAACATTTTCACCAGATGCTAGTGGTAGCCTGGAAACCTGAAGTAGTAAGTGGAACACAGGAATAGGCATCAGAATTCCTGGATTCTATGTCCAATTTGGCTCCAATTCAACTGTGCCGATTTGGGCAAGTTAATTTTTCAGCTTCCCCATTTGTAAAATGGAGAACATAATCCTGCTCTGCTGACCTGGATTTGAATGTCACAATGATTGTAATGCCACCATTATTGTGACCAAACATTCCATGTTAAAAAAAAAAAGTCTTGGCCAGGTACTTTTTTTTTTTTTTTTTTTTTAAGAAAGAAAAAAAAGAATGAAAGAGAGAAAGAAAGAGGAAGAGAAAGAGGGAGAGAGAATGGGATTCTTGTTTTATTGCCCAGGCTAGGATACAGTCTAAAAATGGGTATTAAAAACCTCTTTTATGCCAATAATTGTGCTTAACAATGGAGACAGGAAGGAATAGGGGATGAAAATAACAAATAAGCAGCCAACCAATATTTTATTTAAACCTGTGAAATGCTATGCAATTGCTGGGGAGTGATTTACTTCCAGTTATGTGGTCACTTTTAAAATAGGTATAATGTG